>VXAC01000786.1:35033-59018 GCA_013399225.1 Rhipidura dahli | reverse complement strand
GGTGGCGGAGCCGCGGCCCCCGCAGCTCCCCGCGCTGAGCCCCGCCCGGCCCGGGGTCCCCGGCCCTTCAGCGGGCCCGCCGCTCCTCTGCCTCCGGGCGCTCTCACCGCAGCAGCTCCCGCACCAGCCCCGTTATTTTGAATCCCGCACGCAAAGATCGCACCGGCAGGATAAGCTGCCGGGCCGTGGCTCAGCCCAGCCTTTCCCCGGCGCTCGGCGGTATCTGTGCCAGCGCACAACGCTCATCTTGCGGCGGTCCGTAGGGCTCGCTGCCGATACCGAAAGTCACTAGAAGCCATTCCCCCTTGTCCTGTCATTCCGGGCACTTGTAAATAGTCTCTCTCCAACCTTCTTGTAGGCCCCCTCCAGGCACTGAAACGCTGAGATAAGGTCCGCACAAAGCATTTTATTTTCCATGCTGGTCTATCCCAACTCTCTCAGCCCTTCCTCATGGGACGGGTGCTCCATCCCTCAAACCATCTCCATGGCCTCCTCTGGACTTGCTCCAAGAGGCCGATGTGCTGGCGTCCCCAGGGCTGGAGGCAGCTCTGCAGGTGGGGTCTCACCTGAGCAGGGCAGAATTCCCCCTCCCCTGCTGCCCGCGCCGGGGGATCACCCCAGCACACGGGGGTTCTGGCTCCCGGCACACACAGCTGGGCCGTGGCCAGCTCTCACCCAGCAGCGCCCCAGGTCCTTCTCCCAGGGCTGCTCTCGACCTGCTCACACCCCAGACTGGACTGATACCAGGGGTTGCCCCAACCCAGGCGTAGCACCAGCACTTGGTCTTGCTAAAGCTCATGAGAATGTTGAGCTGGAACATGCTCGTGACTTTGGTTTCATGGCTTGCTGAACTGGAATGTCTCGTGGAATGGCTAATGAAAAGCATCTCTCAGAAATAACTCTCAGTGCCAGCAGACCACATCAGCAATGTCATGGCAAGGGACAGCCCTTGACCAGTAGACCACAGCTGTTACACCAGCAGCACTTTCATGGTTCCTGAGATGCTGTTTCCCAAGTTTTCATTTAAAATTGATGCTGTTTTCTTTCACAGCATGTTTTGAAATGGATACATCAGTTATTGTGCTCCTCACAGAATGTGTGCAAGGAGGCAATCATTATTTCAAAGACCCTGGAAGTTGTAAAAGGATTACAATGGAAGGGTATCATTTAGGAACAGTTTTCCAAAGGCAAAGAATAGTTCTCAAATAATATTTCTTTGAAAAATCAGAAAGAATTTGCTCTCAAATAAAAAGATAGAACACTTATACAAGACAGTAATTTTAGCTTTGTTTAGGGATAGGTTTGTGTTTAAATACACTGTGAATCTCTGAGCTATCAGCATTCCTCCTTCCTTTCTCCTGCCTTTACATTCTGTAGGAAAAGTATGAAAGATGCCCTTAAACTGCTTCAGTCAGTTGTCATTTCTTTCTTATTCTGCACTAATATTTGGACAGTGAAATCCAGAGCACAGAGTCAGAGTCTTTTCCCAATAAATTTTCAAGATGCAGTATAGGAACAAGATTGGGATATAAGGATGTGTTTGTCCTCATGCCAGAGGGGGGTTTTGTCCCACTCCATTTCCTAATTCCTTTCCTTGTGCAGAGGTAGTTCAACACAGGGTTTGTTCAATTTATTCTTGACTGAGCAGTGTAGTAAGTGGTTTACCTTCCTAAAGAGGAGTCAGATAGGAGACAAATAAAAGATCTTGTAAGTTGGTTTGGGGTTTTTTTTAGTGCTATATTATTTCTGTAGTAGAATCATATTCATTTTAATTGTAATAATTTTCTACTTCAAGAACTTGAAAAGTGTCTCTCTTTCTGTTCATTGGGCACTCGTGTCTGACACCAATTTTAAACTCAGTGAGGAACACACAGTGAAAGATGCTGATCCTCTCAGCAACATCTGCATGTCGGGAGTGTCAGCACAGGTCACTCATCTCAGTGACACAACTAAAGTCACCTGAGGAAAATGACCAGTCATAATTAATGCCAGTCCTGCAGGAGGGAAAAAGGAAAACCCAAAACCTGCTCTGTAGTGGTCCAGTGTAGGAAAGGGAAATGGAGAGAAAATTCTGCCTTCTTACATATCCCGGTCTCCAGGGAAACAGAGAACCACTTTGTGTTTGAAATGAGGGAGTTTAAATAAAAGCTGACTTTCACAGTAATTTATTCCTCAAACATCTTTGGCTGTAGCTCTGACTGCACCTCCAAGAGGCAAACGTGCAATCTGGGTGGCCAAGGGGGTCACTGAGAACAGGCTGTCCTTGAAAACACTGAGAATTCTTTACTCCTTTTTTTTCAGTTTTCCCTCTTTGTTTTCCAGCCTCGTTTTTGCGTTTTATATTTTACGAAGAGACAGTCAGGCATTTTAGCAGTGGAAGTCCTGGGGATACTCTGTGCATGTCTGTCAGTCCTGGCAACTGTGAACATACAGCAGATTGGATGGTTTGCTTAAATCCCAAAAGACAAATAAGCTGTGAGAAGGTTCTGTTCCTTCTAGGGAAAGCAGGAGAAAACCCTTAGGGGAAGCAGACCCGCTGTGGTGCCCAGCCTGCCTGCGGGCACTGCCCCGTGCCAGGAGCTGCAGGGGCTCCGGGCTGGGAGCTCCGCTCCCTGCGGGGCCGGATGCACACCGGGAGCGCTCCGAGGTGCTGGGAGGTCGCTGGCCGGGAGAGCGTGGCTGCTGGCCGGGAGAGCGTGGCTGCTGGCCGGGAGAGCGTGGCTGCTGGCCGGCCCGCAGCTGAGGTGCTGTAGCAGCCCCGCCGCCGCCCTGGCAGGCGAGCTGGAACCGCAGCCTGGCCGACAGCGGAGCCCGGCAAAGGGCGCAGACACCACTCGGACCTCTGGAAGAGTTTGTCTTTTCCCATCCACGTTTATTTTTGTGTATTCACTCTTTTCTCATAGATTTAAAGAGATCAGAGTTTTCTTTCACTTCACCAGCCATGAAATGATCTCCAGCCTTGCAGAGCTGTATATGCTGAGCCAAACTCACTCACTGTCTGGTCAGAACCACCACCACAATCCACTGACATTCAGTGGGCAAAGTCAGTGTGCATTCATTTAACTGGGAGACATGATAAAGCCAAATAAATCCTTTATTAAATTCTTGGATTAGTATTTTAATCAAAGTATTTGTATCACTTATTATTTCATCCCACTTTTCTCAAACGCCTCAGTTCTGCAAGTGAATGAGTCTTCTTTGAAGAATGACTGATGGTTCTCATTCCCAAGCATCGTGAGATGTGTATTTCATATTGTGTCAAAATTAGTATGAGGGAAATGGAAGATAATATTTAAACTTTTACTGTTAATCTCACATTTCAATTAAGCAGCACGGATGCTGGAGTTTACCTCGTTATGCTGTACCCTACTGGGAGCTTTTACAGTTCCCATTCTGTGGTGTTTCTGGTGGCACAGAATGATGACAATTTTCTCCTTTCATTGCTGTAAATCAGAATCAGGTTCCCTGGTATCAGCGAACATATCCTGAACAAAACCAGTGTAAATAGAAATAGAACTGCCTGAAGCAGCATTGTGTTCTTCATGGTTATCTGGTCTCAGGGAGCTGATGAAGCGGTTTCTAAACAAAAATACCACCAATTATCACAAAACTGCAAAGGAGGCAAATATTGCAAGAAACTCCTAATTTGGGCATAGAAACAAGGGGGGCAAGATACCATGATATTAAATTCCTTAAAAAGCCCTATCCTGAATATAATGGCTGTAATTGCAACACGTTTAAGATGTTGAAAGGAATATTACTGTCATTCCCAAAATTCGCATGCCTTCTTCATCGAGAAGAAAGCCTACATAGAAAAGCTTATGTTTATTTTTAAAAGTTCCTCTAACAGAACACATAATTCTTTCAATAAACATTACATAAGAGGGAAATTTCACATATTTTCCTATCATTAGTGTTTCTGTAAATACTGCCAATTCTATTTTTAAAGATGCTAATAGTAATGACTCTGAGCCAGCTTTTCAAAGTCTTTTAACACCACCACAGTTAACTGAATCCTGTTAGAAGACAGGGATTTGATGGATGGACCACTCAATGGATGTGGAATTGGCTGGATGGTCGCCCACAGAGAGCTGTGATCACGGCCTCTGTGAGGAGTGGCATCCTCAGGGGCTGGCACTGTGTGATGTCTCAGAGACATGGCCAGTGGCACTGATGGTGACACTGAGCTGTGAAGGGCCACTCTCTGGAGGGAAGGGCTGGGGCACCCACAGGGACCTGGACAGGCTGGAGAGGTGGGGCCGTGTGAACCTCAGGAAGTTCAACGAGGCCAAGCACAAAGCACTGATCCTGGGTCAGGGCAGTCCCAGGCCCAGACACAGCCCTGGCAAGAAGGACTTGAGGGTGCTGGACATGCCCTGGACACGTGTCCTGGCAACCCAGAACCCCACCATGTGCTGGGCTGGTCCCCCAGCGTGGGCTGCAGGGAATGGGGGGGGTTCTGCTCCTCTGCCTCTGGGCTCAGGTGGGACCCCACCTGCAGAGCTGCCCCAGCCCTGGGGCCCAACATCAGAAGGATGTGGAGCTGCTGGAGAGAATCCAGAGGATGCCATGGAGCTGCTCCAAGGCTGGAGCCCCCCTGGAGCCAGGCTGGAAGAGCTGGGGGTGCTCACCTGGAGAGGAGAAGCTCCAGGGAGAGCTCAGAGCCCCTTCCAGAGCCTAAAGGGGCTCCAGGAGAGCTGGAGAGGGACTGGGGACAAGGGCTGCAGGGACAGGAGCCAGGGAATGGCTTCCCAGTGGCAGAGGGCAGGGCTGGATGGGATCTTGGGCAGGAATTGTTCCCTGGGAGGGTGGGCAGGCCCTGGCACAGGGTGCCCAGAGCAGCTGGGGCTGCCCCTGGATCCCTGGCAGTGCCCAAGGCCAGGCTGGACATTGGGGCTGGGAGCAGCCTGGGACAGTGGGAGGTGTCCCTGCCATGGCAGGGGTGGCACTGGGTGGGCTTTGGGGTCACTTCCAACGCAAACCTTTCTATTCTGTGATTCTGTGATCACCTGCAGGGGCCCACATGAAGCAGGAACAGCGCTCCTGCAGCGTTGAACTCAAGGCTTGAACATCTGGCAGGGGCAGGCTTGCACCTTTCAGAGCAGTTCAAGGCTTCTGCCAATCCCACAGGTGCCAGCAGCAGTTCCAGGGCCATTCCAGGGCCTTTACCAGCAGGTGCTTGAAGCCCAGTGTGATAAAAATGCTGCCTCCCTCCCTGCCAAACTCCCGCCTCCCACGCTGCTGAGGTAAGTGCAGCTACTCCAGTTGCTTGTTTTGGTTTAGCCTTTTACAGTATCAAATATATATCCTGCTTAATTTTCTCTGTGCTGTAATGCTTTCTCTTGCCTAATCCTGTGAAAGAGTGATTTTATTTCTGGTACTATTTGAGCAATTCAGCACTTTAATTTTTTGGTGACTTCTGCCTCCTTTAAGATTTTGTTGTTGTTGTTTTTCTTTTCATTCACGTCTGTTTGCTTTTCTCCTTGTGTCATTCATTTATTTAGATTGACCCAATGTTTTACTAAGAAATTAAGAACATATGCTGCTATAGTTTAATAAGATGCATTCTGAGAATTCAGTCATTTAGTTCTGGCTGCTGCTTTGGGACTGGAGCTTGTGGTTCTGGCTTGCTGAAAGTCAAATGACGCTATGGAGGGCTGTATTTATTGACTTTTGGTCTACTATTTCTTTCTGCCTCGTTAGGATAAAATCTTCTTAGACGGTGTCATGTCGAAGGAATGGTATTGTGTTACTGTGCTGATGTCACAGAGAACTCAGGCTTCAGTGAGGAGGGTGAACTGGACAACTAGATTTGAAAAGGGAACACTGAAAGTCCTGCTTTAAGATGAATTACCTAAGTTACGGATCTTTCCCAATCCACTTTCTCTTCCTGAAATGTCAGTGACTTTGTTTCTCTGTTACTGTTGTGCTCTAAAATTCTAAACACAATGCTGAGATCAAAACTAGCTGAAATAATCCCAGCTCTAATTAATGGAATCATGTAATTGCTTTCAATCCTAATGTATTTTCTTATGTAACCTTAAATAAAATTACCCTCGAATATTTTTTGTTTTGTGTAAACAAATACAAAGCAATTCTTCTTCCAGCACTTCCTTGCCGTTGATCCATTTGTAATTGCCATGAATGTTGCCCTCTGGTTTACAAATACTGCTTGTAATTAAGATTTAATTACCTAAGTGGCCTCAAAGAACATCTATTCCAGGAAAAGCATGATACAATGACTTGTCATACCTGATTTTTCTTAAAACCAGGTAATAGCCTATTCAGTAGCAGCTGTCTACTCAAAGGGGAGAGGCATCCATGCTGAGGAGCAGGTGCTTTGCCTCATTCAGTCCAGGTAAGGGGATTTTTCAAGAGCTTGTGCCCTCAACAACAACAACAAAAAAAACCCCTAAAAACCCCTGAAGATTTAGGCAGATTCAGCTGTGCATTGAAGCCAACTGCTCTGTGAATCACCAGCACGGCATGTCAGTGCAGAACACGGTGGCTTCTTTAAGAATTCAGAGGTTTCCTGTGAAATGGAACGTTTTGAGGTCCCACATGCTGTAATACACAGTCTGGGCAGCCCATGGGGTTCAGCAGTTCCTAAACGAGGGGGCTGATCCAGTGAGCCAAGGTGGGAGCAGCGGGAGCAGTGTCCCCGGCTGCGGGAGGTGTTCAGCGCCCAGCTGCACATGCATGGGGTCTAACAAGATGCTTACTGTCTGCCCAAAAATGTCCTATGATTATTTACTAGGCTGTCTATTTTGCTGTGGGGTGGTTCTTACACCTCCAGGTGTGCCCTGTGTGAGGGTGTGAGCTGTTCTCCTGTGCCCGGGGGACAGATCTCGAGGGGCAGACGAGCAGATGTGACCCTGCTTTAAAGGGCCAGACTGCTTTGTACCCTGGTATTCCGTGTTCCATAGAGTGTCAGGATGGTTTGGGTCCAATGGACATCAAAGCCCATCCCATCCCACCCTCTGCCCTAGGCAGGGACACCTTCCACTGTCCCAGGTTGTTCCAAGACTCCATCCTTGGACACTTCCAGGGATCCAGAGGCAGCCACAGCTTCTCTGGGCAACCTACAGATTCTCAGCTATGGTCTATAATTCCTAAATTTTATATATTTTAAAGAAAAAATCCTTGAATCCATCACTTCCATGTGCAATTGCTGTAGCTGTGCATTCTTTAGTGCCCTTTAGGTGTTCTTCCTATAAACATAGAGCCCCTTACAGTGTTCATGTGACATTTTACATACCAAGGAACACCAGCCCCTCTTTCTGGGTTTAAAACATGTTTGTGTTTTTCTCTCTCAGAACTGGCATCTGGAAGAAAATGTCCTATCAACAATTCCTGACAATTTATTTCAGAAGCTGCCAGATCTGCTTTGGCTGGTTCTTCGATCTGAAAGGATTAAAGCTTCCCTATGCAATTGGTTACCACATGTAAGATCACTGCTCATACAGGCAATTTAATAACAATTGTATTTATCTTCCACTTGCCTGACTGTAATTTCATTGCAACAGTCAGACACTGAGATGCTCTTTTTTGGTACTGACTTTGGAGCAGGGGAATGGTAGATAAGCTTAATGTTGTTTGCTGAAGCTCAGATGAACTGAAAGGTCCAACTGATATTACAGGATGAATCTCTAAAGTACTTTAACTTCAGAAATGTAAGACCTGTTGCTTTTTTTCATGCGGGATTTGTACCCTTTTCATTTTGTGACTATTTCAATGGTGTTGTAGGGGAAGTGGAAATGTGGACTCACAGTTACAAACCTCGTCTCTCCTCAGTGACAGTGAAGGGCAGCTCTGTCAGAGAGAGTTACCCATTAATCTGCTTTTGAAGCTTGTCTCACAAGGTATTTATCAGCTGCTGGGAGGATTAATTGTCTGTTCCTATTCAGATGAAGCGTGCAAGGAGGAAGGTTCACCACAATGATGTCATCACCCTGAGAGGTGACACTTGTTCTCACCTTGCCATGACCACCAAAACTAACTTCTCACCAGGTTTGTTGGTGTCCTTGGACAGGGCTTTGCTTCTCACTCCAGAAGTGGAAGACAAGAAGTCCCAATATGTGGTAATTAACTGGAACAAAGGAATTATTTTTTTACTGTAAGGAAAGAAAAGACTGGCACAGACCAGCTTGCTGGCAGTAGTGGTACTAAAATAAACATTTCTGTGAGAATGTTGAGGAGGAAAAGGAGGCAGCCCTTGGTCAGTAGATGCTACATCATTATCCAAAGTAAAAGAAAAAAAAGGCAAAAAACAAACAAAACCCAAACAACAGTATGATGGTGCCTGTGGGGAGATTCTTCATGGACATTTCTCCCTGGGAGGGTGGGCAGGCCCTGGCACAGGGTGCCCAGAGCAGCTGGGGCTGCCCCTGGATCCCTGGCAGTGCCCAAGGCCAGGCTGGACACTGGGGCTGGGAGCAGCCTGGGACAGTGGGAGGTGTCCCTGCCATGGCAGGGGTGGGATTGTGGAATGGGTGATCTCTAAGGTCCCTTCCAACCCAAACCTTCCCATTCTATGATTCTGTCTTGTGACTGAAACAAGGTGCTCAAAGGTGTTTTAAGATCTCTTGTTTGTGAATCATTACATACTCTACTCGTGATTAGAATTTAGCAAATGAAGGTTATGTCTCTAAAAATAACTGGAAAATATCGAGGTTTTTTGAAATGCAGCTCTCATGTCCGATTTTTAAATTGGACAAGACTGATAGTATTTTGATATGGTTTGTAAGTTGTATGATTGTCATTGTATGAGGGGTTGAAATCCTTTTTGACTGACATTCTTTGCGTGCATCTTCCTCAAAACTAATGTCAGTTATTAGTCCCTTCATGTGTTGTACTTTATCTTTTTTGTGTTTTTCCACTGACTTCAACCAGCAGCTCAGCTTTTAGGAAATGCCCATCAGAAATATCCACTGAATACTCCTTAGTTGCATTTTGTCCTTATTACATGTTGGTGAAAAAGCTGTATTCTGAGCTATTTGGAAATTCTGTGGGTATCCTTTCTCTCCTTCTTCTGCTTTAAAAGCCATTGAATTCCCCACTTCAAAATGTGAATGTGAACACAGTGCTTTCAGGCTTTGACTGAATTGAAATGTCTTAAAATATTGCCACGAATGTTAATCTGGTGTTGAACAGCTGCCAAAATGTTTGTTTCTCCTTCCTAGAGGTAATGAAATATTATGACTGAAACTACCAAGCTTCCTTAGTGTTTGTTTTGTTGAGTTTTAACAGCAAACAAGTCAAATTGCAATGCTAGGAAATAAAGCCAGCCCTTTGTCTAGAGAGTTTCACTCAAGCTGATCTGCTGCTGGATATGAAAGCTGTTTAGAGGAATGTTATTGAAATGGTAAAATGGAAGCAGTGGAAAACCAGGAAATAGTTAAACCAGGGCTGTGTCTAGTCTCTGTTTGGTGGCTGTGGGTGCAGGGGGACAGTGACCCTCCTTGTGCTGGGCTGAAGTGTGCCTGTACCCCAAGCACGTGGGAGCCCAGAGGAGATGCTCCCAACAGGAGCACACACAGCACCCCTGAGCATTTTACAGCTGAACAACAACAACAATTGCTTTTTGAGTCTGAACAGGCTGGCATTTTTCAGAAGCTTAGGGTTTGACTAAATGCTAACAGGTTTTCAGAAAGGTCAAAAAATATTATCTTATATGTGACATGAGTGTCTTTCACACCCTATGCCAAGCTTCCAGGCTGCTTCCCAGAACAGGAACACCAGAATTTTTCCAAAAATGAAGTTGATGAAATTAAATAAAAACAGGGCATATTTCTTTCTAATCTTATTATCAAAAATGGCTGAGCAGCTTTAGCTCAGTTTTAGCCGGAGGAAGGCACTCAGCAACCCAAAGAGCTAAAGCTCAGCGAAATTATAAAAACAGCAAATGCTGTGTTTATAACAGGGACAGTCAGTGTCAGACTTTAAAGTGATAAGCAGGATTTGCAAAGATCAAATACTAAATATTGGAGCAGTGTATAATGAATGGGCATAAATGCAAACTTCAGATTGTCACGCTGGAAAGCTTTAGGGTGTGTTGTTTTCCAGCACTGATGTTAATGATGGAGAAATCTGGATTTGTCTTGTGTGCCTTTCCTACTCCTTTCTGTTGAAGGAAACAAAGACAAGAAAGAGAAGTAAGGAGGAAAAATATTCTTGTGTTTCTATTTAACTCAGTGAACTTTGCCTTTACAGCTGATGCTCTTTTCTGTTTTATTGAAGAGGTAATTGAAAACTCTGCTTTTGGAAAGGAATGCTATAAATGAGCTCCCACAGAGCTTGGTGAGTGCTCACTTCTGGTTTGAAGATGTCAAAGACTTTTTTGGCTCTCAGTATTGAATTCTGTGGTTACACCTTAAAATACTTTGATATGTATCTAAAGAATGATATTAATTTATTGCAAACGTGTTATCAGAGAGGGGGGGAAATTGCTTATTTATAATGACAGAATCCCCGACTTGACTGGGTGAGAAGGGACCCCAAAGCTCCTCTGCCATGGCAGGGCCACCTCCCACTGTCCCAGGCTGCTCCCAGCCCCAATGTCCAGCCTGGCCTTGGGCACTGCCAGGGATCCAGGGGCAGCCCCAGCTGCTCTGGGCACCCTGTGCCAGGGCCTGCCCACCCTCCCAGGGAACAATTCCTGCCCCAGATCTCATCCAGCCCTCTGGCAGTGGGAGCCATTCCCGTTCTGGTCCCGAGGTGCCGTGCAGAGGTGAGACGCTCTGAGGTGCCCGGGGTGTGCGGGACTGCGCGGGGAGGAGCCGGCCCGGCTCAGGTGCTGCCTGCCAGGACACGGCTCCGCGCTCCGGCTCCGCTGTGCCAGCTGCTCCTGCAGCATCCCAGAGCAGGCCTCTTTCCTGGGGTGCCTGTCTCCCAGAAGGATCATTAGAAGGAGAGCTTTGAACAGGGAATCAAAGCACATCAGAGAGCAGGGAGGTGGCATCGGGCTGGAGCTGGGCTTGGTGGCCTCCACAGCCCTGCTGTTGCCCATCTGGCTGCCAAAGTGGAAAGATCAGTAGCCCAGGCAGGGGAAGGACAGGACATCAGATACTCCATTCCTGCTTCACATGAGCAGCCTGTTCCTGGAATAACTCTGTTCTATTTTTCCCAAGCTGAGCAGTGACAAATCAAAAAAAATATTATTTGGCTGTTAAAGTACCTTTGTATCCCTCAGAGCAGAACGAGCCACAGACCTGCTGCCTTCCTGCAGTGAAACTGGTTTCATGCAATGCTCTTTTCTGGCCAGATCCTAGATCTGGATTTCTTCACTGTAATACTTTGATCGTTGCAGGTTTCCCAGGTTGTTACTGAGATGAGGGGATCCCTGCCATATGTGGCATTTGCCCATTTCTGCTGGCTCTGTGGGTGACAGCTCTAAAAAAGGATGCCAGTGTTCCTGCTGTGCCGGAGGCTTTGTTCAGGCCACAGCAATGGTTACGGAGCACTGCAGGAAGTCAGGACAGGTTTTTGGGCAGCAGCACGGCAGTGACAGATGGCTGGAGGCAGCGAGGCTTCCGAGCTGTGCGTGTGCTCCGGGCACAGCCATACCTGGCAGGGCAGAGGTGCCCGTCCCAGCCAGCCCACACTGCCAGGGCTGACAGCAGAGTTTGCCTCGACCCCTCTCACACATCCTCCTGGTATTTTTAGCAGTCACAGGGAGCTCGGTAAGGCTGGCAGGAAGGCTGGACCAGGGTGCTGCTGTCCTGCCAAAAGCCCTGCTCGGGCTGCTCTGTTCCCTTGGCAGGGCCCGAGGGTGTGCGGCATTGCCGGGGCAGTGACAGCACAGCCACCACCCTGCCACATCCACAGGCTGTGTTTACACCGTGGACTGCAGAGCCCTGTCCCTCTGCCCCGGAGCTGTGTCACACCAACTCCTCCCACGCTGGAGAGGGATCAGCACAGTGCTCTGAACCTTGGCTAGAGGAGATGGAATGCGAGGATTTGCCCTAATCCACATCACTAAAGGATTTCGTTGCGGTGGAGCTGTGCCTGTCAGGGCTTCTAAGGCAGCCCACAGCACGTTCTGCAGTCACAGGGACCTGGACATTACCAGGCAGTCCAGCTGGTACCTGGAAGAACATCTGGAATTGTGCCTGTGGCATAGAGAGGCATTGCCAAAATCTAGTATATTTTTACAAAACACTCATGTTTTCACAAGACAGCTGTTTCTGAAAAATATGTTTCATAAGCTATGTTCCAGCCCACTCCTCCTCCTCCATTCCATGTTGCTCCCTAGGCTGCACTCCTGCCTTCAGAGCCACCTGGATGCGAGGACACAACAGGAGGTAAAGGTGCAGTGGCAGCACTAACTCAGAGGAACTGCCCTGCACTGCTGTCTTCTCTTCTGGTGAGTAGAACACCAGCTTTATGACACTGGTACCATCAATACCAATCAAAAATCTGTAAGGTCAGCTGAGGTCAGTTTGGAGGCTGATCCATGATAATTCTGCCTCAGCTGTTAGTCTTGGGCATGTTTTCATGTAGAGCTGGAATGAATTCTCAGTGTTCACTTTGTCAATTGAACTTTAACTTTCTGCTGTTGTTAGAAGTCACCTGTTCAATGAATGTGACAGCTTTGGAAGGGGAGCAGAAGTCTGAACAGTGACAAAGCACTTTTGTTATTCACCTGTGGCTCTTCCTAAATCTGGTTCACCTGATTCATGTAGAATTGTCATTAAATAGCAAAGATGAAAAGTTCACTGCCCAGGCCTCAGTCTCCTCTGCTGTAAAAGGGGGTGAGAACACAGTTATCAACTCTTCATCCCACTGAAGAAAGCCCAGGCACCAGAGAATTTTGTGGTTGCTTCTACCCAAGAGTTCTTTAGAACTGTGAGTGATTTAGGAACAATTCTAGAGTGAAGCTTCTCAGGAAGTGCTGTGGTTTAAAACTGAAATGACTGAATTTGTAAGGGATGCTGAAGGGTGGAGTGCCAGTTTGCCCCCCCAGGAGTGCCAGTGCAGCCACAGCTGCAGCTGCTGGCCTGGGCAACTCCCCCACTGCATTTGGATCAGAGTGTTCAAACCTCAGTGGCTTTCAGCAAGATAAAAAGAGATTGCATTTTTCCAATAGTGAAGTCATCTGTGACTCATTTTGATCATTTCTGTTTAAAAATAGATTCAGTTTCTTCATAACAAACTATTTTAAATGTAATTGTATTCCCAAATAGTCCCTACAAGGTGCATTTTCAAAGCCATTTCTGCTTGTTAATAACGCAGCTCTTCCATTTCTGCGTTTGTAATTTACGATTATTTGAAGTGATTTTCTAATTTGTGACTCATGGCATTATGGAAAGGTGTTCTGGTAATTGCATCTTGCTTAGCAAACTTTTGGGTTTAGATTGTGGGGATACATTCAGTTTGCTAAAGCCCCAAAGCCGAGCACTTCTGTCGCTCACATGTGCTGACAGCAGTCGCAGGGATGGCTTAGGGCACAGGGGATGCTTGCTGGTTTGACAGTGACAAAGGCCTGTAGAAGCTCTGCAGGCATTTTCATTCACGAAACCAGCAGCAGGAATTACACAGCAGCATATTTAATCTATGCAATGAACCCATATTTTCAATTTTATGCACTTTTGTTACTCTGTATCATAATTACATGTATGGCACTTCTGGGCTGGATTTTTGCTTTGTAGGCAAATTTTTCCTTTATGTGGTTTTTCTTGGCCATTTTGCCTGCCTGGAACATTTCCACTGCTCTGTGGTCCCAGGCAATTCCTCTTTCCTGACCTCTCCTCAGAACTCCTGGACTTTTTACAAGAGCATGTAGTGACAGGACAAGGGGGAATGGTTCCAAACTGAAAGAGAATAAGGAAAGATTAGATATTAGGAAGGAATTGTTCCCTGGCAGGGTGGGCAGGTCCTGGCACAGGGTGCCCAGAGCAGCTGGGGCTGCCCCTGGATCCCTGGCAGTGCCCAAGGCCAGGCTGGACACTGGGGCTGGGAGCAGCCTGGGACAGTGGGAGGTGTCCCTGCCATGGCAGGGGTGGGATGGGATGAGCTTTAAGGTCCCTTCCAACCCAGGCTGTTCTATGATTCTGTGAGACACTGAAGGCTGATTCCATGCTGTCCCTTCATAAACTTTAATTACCGTAAAGTAAAATGCCCGCTCTGCAGCCAATATGTGACACATCTGCAGTGCAGTTAAACTTTCCTCTAAATTTCAGTGTAACTGGGACAAATCCACATTCCACAGCAGCACCAGGACCATTCCTTCTTGGCGTAGCTGGGGTGCAGCTCTGCAGGCAGCAGGGTGTGTGTACTCTCTGCTTGGTGTGAAGAATCCATCTGCACTTGGGTCTCAGGTCACTTTTCCAAGAGGATGGGCACAGAGGGATCCACCTGTGTCCCCACCGTAGTGCTGCGACAAACTCCTTCCCACTCCCAGTGTCCCAGAGCACCCCGTGCCTCCGTCTGCTGCTCCTGGCCTGCAGTTTCTCTCACGCTGGGTTTTGTTTTTTCTTTTCAATGTACCTTGTCAATATTGCAGGAGTTGACATTTCTAGGGAAGTTCTGTCAAATGGAGCTGCTAATCACACTGGAAGATTTGTTTTGTAACATTCCTTTCTTCTTTAATTACTGGTAATTTAGAACCAAAGAGCTGTGCCATTAGCAATGTATTTGTCATTTCTGCAAGTGAGGTTTTAGAGAAATATTCAAAAGGAGCAAATACATTATTTCACACTGGAATGAGGGAGGCAGACAGACACAGGCAGAATTTTAAGCAGCCAGCCTGTGAAAGGTGAGGCAGGTTGGGCTGTACAGGTTGGACTGTACAAGTTGGACTGTACAGTTAAGCTGGGAATGGACATTTACAGTGACTCCAGCAGTACAGTGTGAAAAAATTATCTTGATTGAGATTGTCTGTGGGGCTTTTATTGCTGTGCTTCCAAAATACATCTTTATACACCATATGTCTATCTAAGATAAAAGGTAATATCATACCTTTCTCTTAGAGACTTGGTACATTTATTTTCTTAAAGATTTGCCAGATTTCAACTGTTGTGCTTTTGTTTGAATCAAAAAAGATGAAAAGTATTATTTAATTCTGCAAAATCTAGTTAGGAAGGGAAAATTGCTTTTTTTGTTTTACTGCTATGAAACCTAATTTATAAATGTTTCTAAATAACCAGCAGAAACCTGACTTCTGAAAGGGATTGTGCATCTTTGGCACTGTGTTCCCATCTCAGCAAGCACTGAGAAAGACCTGACAGGTGACTGCCACTCTACCTGTCACTCTCTCCCCAGCTGGCTGACCTCTGCTGCACATATTTCTGCATTGAGACAATGGTGGCTCATGGCTTCCTTGGGCAAGAACAGTTCCAGGTGATGCTGGGGCTGAGAAGAAATATAGACCCAATGATTTCAGCAGCAGCAGAAAGTCAGAACAATGAACTAGAAAAAAAACATGAAAAACTTGAATTAAAAACTTCAGTTCTTTTTCTTTCATACAAACAAAAATAATAGAGTATAAAAGATTATTTATCAAAATATTCCATTCATTTATGAGTGGGTGGTAGCACTGGGTTAGCTGACAGAGTTCATTTTGTCTGACTAAGCTTGAATGAGGCAAACAATTTGCTTAGAGAAACAGTCAAAAATTTTAAAAACCAAATTTAAGAAGACATGAAAAGTTTGCAAAGCTATTAAGCAACAGGAGAGTATAAGGCCCAAAAAAAGTAAAAGAAGAAAAAGCATGCAGGCAATCACTCCAAGCAAGACAGTCTGTTTTGGACTAGTTAAGAATCACTAGACTTGGCCAACTAAAGAATTTAAGATGGTATATAGTGTCTGCACTTCATCCCAACAGCAGAGAGGAATGTGTACAGGTAGATGACATTTTACAGGGCATATAAGGGAAATTAGTGTATTAGGGAATGAAAGAGGACAGTCAATTAGCAGAAGACTTTGGGGAAAGATGGAAATACACAACTGGCTGATACATAAGGAAGAAATGCCTTCTGTGTGCCCGTGTTTCAAAGGACATAATCATCAAATTTGTGTACAACTTGATGCTGAGACTAAATTATTTAAAAAAAAAAATTAGTACACTGTAAATACCTCATAAGTAAATTTTAGAAGCTGCTTGATATTGTTCATGCACACACTAGAAGCCTGAGAGTGTTGTCTGTGTTTACATGTGGTGTTTGAGCTCATATTCTTAGAGCAAATTGTGTTTGTCTGTTCTCACACTTTCTCTTTTTTTTCCCCCCAGTATTGCAGTTATAAATTTACATTAGGAGGGCAGAATTAAGAAGGTGTCAGCAGAGAGGGAAAAATGCATTATTTATGGTCTGATGGATTCCAGAAGCCATTAATAATAGAAATACTGGGCATATTCCCACAGAATGCCTCTTCTCATACTTAAGCTTTCCTGTAATGAAGGCTAATTACTGTGGGTGCCATTAGTATCAGACTGGAATTGGGGGTGTTAAAATGTGATATAATTCAAGGAAATGCAGTAAATCTGGGGTATAAATAAGCCACTTGAAATGCTAAACCATGTGTTGAAATAATAAAATATAAAAATATCAGCTCAAAATACAGTGAGACTGGAAACAAAGTAACAATTCTGATGTAAAGATGACTCTTTTTATAAATCTCAGTTCCATGTATGGTATCATTATAGGCAACCACATGCATTCCCAGAATGACACACAATTGTTGTCTTTGTGTTTTAAGACCTTGGTTTTAATTCTTGTTCTTTCTTAATTAATCAGTAATGTTGTTTAATTGCCACTATTTACCTTCAAATTTTACCACATTTTAGCATGGCCTGACAGCAAGCAGTGAATTTTTCTAAGGAGACACGTTTTATCTGCCTTATCTGTGCTTCATGTTTGTATCATTTTTCCATGTTAGTGAGCATTTATTTTAGCATTCACAGTTTGTAAACATCTGCTTACTTAACATATTAAGTTATCAGGATCTCGAGAGGAGTTCCAGACTAAGATACCATCTGTGTGACCCTCTGGCTTGGCTTTTTTACTTGTAAGAGAGCTACATTTCACGTGATCTGTAGAGAGACTGATGTGAAGGATTAGAGAATTAAGTTGTTGAGTAGCTTGCAAGTTAAACTGTTCTCTCAGAAGACCTAAAGCAAGGCTGTTTCAGACCACAGATTCTGTGAGCTCCACAGGGACACCGACACCTCCCTCAGCAAGGCTCATGAGAGACGGGAGCTGTGGTAGGTCAGACTGAAGTGAACCTGGAGAGGAGTCCTGACTGCAGGAAGTGTTCCTCATACTTGCCTCCAGCCACAGCAGTGTAAATTCATCACCTGGAAACATTTACAGTTTTCCAGGAAGGAGACCAGTAATATACTAAATAGACCTCTAAAAGCATACTTTTGTGCTTTTAAAGATATTTTGTGGTTTTGGAAATCCAGTCCTAGTATAATTTAAAATCCAGTATTAATGACAGAGCCAGAACTCCAAAGTTCCCTATTTCACAGAACTGTCGATGCACCAGTACCTAAAGGGGCTCCAGGAGAGCTGCAGAGGGACTGGGGACAAGGCCTGGAGGGACAGGAGACAGGGAATGGCTTCCCAGTGCCAGAGGGCAGGGCTGGATGGGATCTTGGGCAGGAATTGTTCCCTGGCAGGGTGGGCAGGCCCTGGCAGAGGGTGCCCAGAGCAGCTGGGGCTGCCCCTGGATCCCTGGCAGTGCCCAAGGCCAGGCTGGACATTGGGGCTGGGAGCAGCCTGGGACAGTGGGAGGTGTCCCTGCCATGGCAGGGGTGGGATGGGATGAGATTTAAGGTGCCTTCCAGTCCAAACCATTCCATGACTCTGAATCAGCACAGGCCATTGCTAATCATGGAAATAAATCAGAGGTTCCTCTTCTTAGGAGGCAGCTGTAGAGGGTGTGTTTGATTATGTGTTTCAGGGGTTTTGGTGAATACTGGCATTTTAATGAGTTTTGTTTGGAAATGAGCAGAATAGAGTTGACAAGTGTTGCTGCTTGTGTGGTAAAGTGGGTTATTCCTGTTGTTTTCCTGAGCTCCCTTACTATTTGTTATAGCCTTTCTTTCCAAACAAACATAGCATATTTAAATCACTCTAGCTAGTGATTTTGGTTTGTTAACTCCCCTTCAGTGAGACACAATCTTGAACGTTTTCAGGATTTGATTACTGTTCTTCAGCACAGCAAATCAAGAGTTGTTCCTGCTGATTTTTGTCTGCACAAGTACAGGGAGTTGTGTTCTGTTCTGTTTAACTCAAACCCAATAGGCTGGAGTGACAGACCAAGTATAAATGATGGTCTGGAACAGCATTTGAAGTTAGTTCTGTGATCACGTTTAAGGGTAGTTTAGATAGTGTATATTTAAAGAAAAATATTCCCATGGTCTTAATATTTAGAATCTGTGGGCACAGACATGAGGTTTGGGAACCTTCTGTAACAGGCGAGAGTTTTCTGCTCCTTCCCACGTGGCCCATCTGTTTGTGTTGGGTGGGAGCTGGGAAGGAGTAGCAGCTACACACTGCGTGCAGAGAATAATAGAGTGTGCCTGGGAATGATGCTTCTGCTCCCAAATGTGAGCAGAGGAGGGAGGTGGAATCCCAGTGTGTGTCTGCTCCAGGATTCAGGGAACCCCCTGAGTCTGTAGTTTGGATAGAGCCAAGCCTCACAATCTCTGGACATCACAGAGGTGACTGTGGCAGCAGCAGCTCTGGGTACAGACCTGCCCAAAAGGGTGGCTGAGTTCTTGGGTGCTCAGCTGTTGATGAGCTGGGCACTTCCACGGGCATCCAAAGAATTCCTTTCACAAACACAGTTCCCAGTGAGTAAGTCAGGCTTTGGAGCACAGTGTCAATGTAGCCTTGAATTAATCAGCAGTGGGTAAATATGAAAGATCACTGAATGAGTTCAGTTCTGTAGCTATAAAGGTGTAATTCAAGATAATGCTAAGTTTGTTTAACCTGAGATGCCAGCTGGGATGAAATGCAAGGTGTGCAAAGGCTTTAATGTCTTTGTTGTCATCATTACATGACATTATGTCATATTTAGAATCACAGGATGACAGAAGGGTTTGGATTGGAAGGGACCTTAAAGCCATGGCCAGGGACAACTTCCACCAACCCAGGTTGCTTCCAAACCCCATCTAATCTGGCCTTGAAATTTAAATCGATTATGTTAAAAGATCTCTTTTGTTTTGACTCATAGATTGCATCTGGGCCCTCGTAGTATGTTAATGATTATTGTAGCTGTTTGCTTTGCCTTTTTGCTTCCTCTGATATATGGAACATATTTTTAACTCATATTCATCATGCAGAGAGCTCTGTCTTCAACTCAGTCATACACAGCTCATGTAACGCTTATTTACACCCCAGTCAGCACTGGCAGGCTATAAATGCTGCAGGCAAATGAAGCGAGAGAAGCTGGGGTTATATATGGCTCTAACTCAGTCCTTATATGCACATTAATTACGTCAGTCTTGGCTTCCACTCTATTTTTTTTCAAAGTTGAGATCCCAGCACAGAGCTGGGATTTTCCGCTGTCATGCCCTGCTCTGTTTCAGAACTCCCTGTTGTTTACACAGTGGGTTTGACACATTTAAACCTTGCTGGGGGCTCTGGTGGACTTTCCATCAGATGCAGGAGGTCGGGGGAGCCCTGATAGCAAAGGCTCAGGCAGCAGTGTGAATTAGTGCTCAGGCCCTTATGCCCATGGTCAGGGCAACCAGGGACCCTCAGCAGGACTGTGGACACAATTCTGAGAACGTTTCTGCACGGTGCTAAGGACAGGGAGCTCTCAAACTTGGCACAAGTCAGAAATACTGAGCACTTAATAAAAATGATTGTAAGTTGGATTAGCTTCTACATGGTGGGATGGATAAAATCCAGGTGAAAGGTTTGCCAAATGATGAGATCCATTAACTATGTGAATCCATTAATGATGAGATCCATTAATTACCTGTCAGAAGGAAGCCACTGCTGTGCTCACGTACATCAATAGCTTGCTGGTTTCTTCCAGAACACAGATTGCTTTGTGAAAAATCCTTGAGAATAAAAAATGTATTAAAAGAAAATAGACCAATGAACTCCATTTCTGTTGGATTGACTGACTGACTCTACACACACCGTGTTGTGCTCAAAGCCCAAGTAGTTTAGTTGGTACACAGGACTGCAGCAGTCTCCCTTTCATTCCACAGAAATGCTTCCTGCTGGAGAGCTGAGCTTGAGTGCACTGTCATGGTCTGGCGTGGATCTGCAGGAGAGCGGCCTAAGGAAGAGGACAAGCCAAGAGTTTAGGAGCTGAAAGAAGAAACAATAAAAGATGTAAACCAAGAATTTCTTGCTGACAAATATGTCGGTGCAGCCCAGGATTTTACTGGAACAGGGAAGAACAGCTCTGCACCAAGGCAGCTCCTCTGTGCAGGTGACCAAGCCTCCGTGGAGTGTAATAAGGATCATGCAAGTGCTGGAAAACTCCACTTTTCTACTGAAAAACATAAAAGCAGTTTAATGTGCATCATTGTCAAGTCTGTATTTGATGAATGAATGGTATTTTTGACATAAGTGTATAGAATACAAACCAACTTTTCTATTTTCTATTATTGAAAATATTTTTTTTCTCCAGAATTAAAAGCACTATCAGTCTTTTTTATTTTCTCAGTTGCTACCTTTTGTATTCCTATTTTGGTAATTGTACCCTTGAATATCCAGATTCTTTCTAAAGAAAAACAACAGGATTTTATAATAATGAGTGCCAGTGGACTGTAACATTCTACAGGTAACTCTTTTTTCATTTCTAGTATATGGGATATGATGAATTACCATATATAATGTTATGTTACTCTACATTTGCATAGAAAGCACTTAATGAATGTTTTATGTGTCACATTTTGCACTATGCAAATAATAGAAACCCCATTGGAGTGAATGTATTGGTGAATCCTTTCAGAAACAGGGAAGTACCTGGTTGTGTAAGGAGAGAATAAACCCACTGGAGATGTTCTTAATTTTATATTTTGGTCCAAAATTGTCGCAGTACCAATGGGGGTTTTTTTGCCCCACAGTATTCACAAATATTTTTGGGGAAATTGGGTAACGCCTGTAATTCTTCATCTTGTAAATCCTGTTCTGTACCTTCGCTTCTAAGTTTTGTCTCTGCATCGTCGTGCTGCTCTTTGATACCTGTTTCAGTAGTCTCATTTAGTCACCACTTTCTGTGGGCACCTCCCCTGGACTTGGGGCGATGGAAGAAGTGACTTGTCCCGCGTTCCCGAAGCTCTCCAGCAGCCCTCTGCGGGATCAGCCCGGCTGCAGCACAAAGCAATGCTGTCCTCTGGCGTTCCCCGGCAGGAGCACCGGCCTGCCCGCTCTCTGGGCGCACTGGGGGCACTGGGAGCGCTGGGAGAGGCACGGGATGCACCCCAGCACCGCCGCTGGACGGCTGCTGTGTGCTTACACGCCTGGCTTAGGGTTGTTTAATGCCTGGCAATGAAATTAATGAGAACTTTGCAACAAATTCTCATACTCTGATTATGTTTCATTTTGCTCTCATGCTAAGTGTATTTTCTTTGTTCTATTACCATGTGTTAAAAGCAGTTTTCATACTCCTCAGGCATGACAGAGAATATTCCTTTACTTAACCCCAAAGATTTCAGTTTTCAAATAGTTGTTGGAATGGGGGGAAAAAACACAAGGCAGCTGTTCTTACTTAATACAACTCACAATGTATTTCCTAAAAATTATGGGATTGTCTTGGGTTTAGAATCCTGTTTGTGAGCCATTGTGCTAAAGGCAGGACAGGTGAGTACATGTGGTGCCATTGTACAGCCTGGCTTTCCCCAGAGTAAATACCCTGGGTGTCAGATGGACGTGAGCCCCATCCGTTCTCTCTGTCACCACCCTTGTTGACAGTGCCGTAAGGGAGAGTTCTGGAAATGGGTTTGTTCCACAGGATTCCCGCTCTGTGAGCTGAGTGACTGCAGTAGCACAGGCACTGCAGTTAAAATAGACCTGGCAGATGTCCCGTAAGCAGCACAGAGGGGAGCTCTGCACAGCCAGAAATGAAGTGCCTGTAACATTATTCGAATCTACCACAATAATTTCTCTTGGTGAAAAACCTTGGGATTTATTAACCCAGAACAGGGTAAGGTGGTTGGTCTAGGAAACAATTTGCTTCACAAAATGTTTTTGAGGTTTTAAAGGCATTCAACTGGGCAGAACAAAGAATTTTTTTTTTGGTAGCTTAATTTGGAAACTGCTGAGGGAAGGGCCTAGCCTGGCAGCAGAGTGCCAAAGAGCAGAAATCTGGGAATGTGAGGAGTGTGGAGGTGGGGCTTTGCCTTGGCTCTGCCACCCGTGACCCCACGAGGCTCCTGAGTCAGCACCCATCGGTGTTTCCCAGCAGAGCTGTGTTCCATAAATAACTGACTGTGCCCTGAGCTGGGGAGCCAGAGGTCAGAATATCTGGCAGGAGGCCCTGGGGGCAGGCAGGGCCCTGCTGCCTTCCCCGGGGGGGAGGAGGACACAGCACCTGCCCTTGTGTAACCTAGATGTGCGTGGGGAAAGCTGGAGGTCGTCTGCTGGGTTTCCTGATGGCAAGACGAGGACAAGTTTACTCCATTTTGCACTTCTCAAAAGTAGTGTACTTGTATTTGAGGCTCTTTCTCAACTAACTGTCCAGGTATGTTCCAGCTGATCCTCTCAAGACACGGCTACTGAACCAGTGCCTGTAAATCATGGGGAATTTTCACCAGCTTTAAGGGAAAATACACAACTTTAAACTATCTCATAGTAAGAGGTGGTTCCAGAACCCGTGGCTGTGGCCAGATGGGTCTGATGTTCACAGAAAGTTAGTAAGTAAGCAAAGCAACTGAAATAATAATTTTGCCATGTTTACTTAGATCCTTCAGAGAAAAGAAACTGGACAGGAAACACTGCAGGGACACCAGCTGAACTTCCTGAACACAACTGTCAGTGTTTGGAGGATGCTTCAAAATATCCTTTTCCTTCTGAAAATGAGTTCAGATTTTTGTGTCCTTGGGGACATCAGAACTTCCCTCTGTGCCTGTGTCCAACTCTCAACATATTTCCAAGGCAGCCCCAGAACTCTGGCTCGTGAAGCCCTCTTGATATGGTGACTAAAACACTAACAGAGTTCTATTAAAATCATACCAAACACCAACTAAGTTGAGATTTTTTTGTTCTATTTTGCTGTTTAGATTAACAGAAGCAAGGAAGCACAGTGCTGCTCATGGGAGTAATCATTTATTAGCCTGGCAAGTCTCTACTTGACACAGTTGTGTCTCAGCCCTTTGAGTACAGGGAGAATTCAGCTTCAGCAGCAGCAGAGACACTGTATTGATCCATATGGATCAGGCATGATTCAGTCTGTCAGCAATTTGGGAAATCACAGGCTCCTTCCAGAAAGCATAGGTAAAAATAAACATGTTATTTGTAAATATTTGCATCGGGATGCATTTGGATCAGTATTTGCATTGGGAAGAGCATAGCCAGCAGGTCAGGGAGTGATCTGGTCCCTCTATTCAACCCCAGTGAGGCACATCCAGAGTGCTGTGCCCAGTTCTGAGCTCCTCAGGACAAGGAGCTACTGGAGAGGGTCCAGAGGAGGCCACAGAGATGATTTTGGGACTGGAGCATCTCTGAGATGAGGAGAGACTGTGGGAGCTGGGCCTGCTCAGCCTGGAGAAGGGAGGCTGAGAGGGGACCCATCAATCCATACAAAAATCCTCAAGGGCTGTCAGAGGATGGTGCCAGGCTCTGCTCAGCGGTGCCACGGACAGGACAAGGAGCAACGGCCAGAAACTAAAACACAACAACTTCCAGCCCAACAGCAGAAAAAACTTCTTCCCACGGAGGGGCAGAGCCCTGGAACAGCTGCCCAGGAGGGGCTGGAGTCTCTCTGTCCAGAGACATCCCAAACCCTCCTGGACACGTTCGTGTGTCACCGGCTCCAGGAGACGCTGCCTGGGCAGGGCCCTGGACTGGCTCATCTCCA
>VXAC01000786.1:0-34551 GCA_013399225.1 Rhipidura dahli | reverse complement strand
GGAGTGCTGCCCCCGCCCCGGGGGCCGGTGGGGCCGGAGCGGCTGCGGCCCCGCACGTGGCCCCGGTGAGCGTGTCCCGGAGCCGGGGCTGGACTCGCCGACCCTTCGCGGCCGCAGCCCCCCCCGCGCTCAGTGCCCTCCCCGTCCTCTCTCCTCGCCCGGAGCTCCCCGAGCTCCCCCTCCCGGACCCCCCACCTCCCCGGCCGGGCCCCGGCGCTCGGCGGCGGTTCCGGGCACGTCCCGCGGCGTTGCCCGGGTTCCCGCTGGGCTGTGGCCGCAGCAGCCTCGGCCCTGGCCGTGCCGCTGCACTGCCCGAGCTCCTGCGGACCCGAGAGGGGCATCTCTCCCCACAGGCTGCGGCTCTGCCCGGCGGGACCCCCGTGTGTCACAGCTGCCCCCACCCTGAAGGTGGCTTTGCGCACAGCGGGGCACGTCCGGCTGTCCGAGGGCTGCGGCCGGCGCGGTGCTGGGCTGTGCTGCTGCAGGAGCAGGTTTGGTGCTGGGTAAGGGACATGGCAGAGCAGGGCTGCGTGGGAGCACAGCAGCCTCACCTCTCTGATCCTTCCTGCGAGATGCCTGTGGCAGGACTTCTGAGCTTCATTTTCGTCATTTATTTAGTTTCACATGGCTATCCCGGAAAATTTGAGCCAGATTTTCAAAAGCGTTCGGGCGCCTAACGCTGCGCAGAGTCCATAAACCCACCCTGGAGTCTGGTCCCAGCCCGAGTAGTTGGTGTCCCTCGAGCCCCCTAAACCAGCTGTTTCTGCCTTCTCACATTTCAGTTTTCTTTCTCTGTGACACTTATTTTACCTGTTTTTTTTAACCTTAACCTTTTTCCATTATTTTTCTTTGTCTTTCTTCCTCCCTCTGCCTCCAGTGGGTCCAAGAAACAACCAGATGTGTCTTTTTCCCAGGCTTTTAGGCAGCTCTGCAGCCCAGTGCTGCCCCAGCCCTGTCCAGCGGTGACACTGGTCTGTGCTGGGTGGGAGGGGGGCAGTGGATGACCTGCCCTCTCAGCACTGGGGCTGTTCCCCAGGCTTGGTGCTTGTTCTGTGGCCATCCCCAGGTGCCACATCCTGCCCGTGGTGGTGCCAAGCACTGTCTGGCCTGTGCTGACCGTGGTGGGGCAGGGAGGTGCAGTGGGCAGCACAAGGGGAGAGTCACGGCCTCTGCTTGTGGCTCTCAGGAGGGGGCTCTGTGTGTGGGGCAGGTGCCTGGCTCCTGGTGGACCCTGGGGACTTGGAGCGAGCACTGCAGTCATCCCAGGTGTGGGTGTGGAGGGAAGGAAAGATCTTGTTCATCCTACAGCAGAACACAGGAATCGGCCTGGCAGTGGCTGGAAGGTGAAGGTCAGGATGTGTCCCAAAGGCAGCAGGAATTCATCCACTTGGTGCTGAACTTGGAGTGCCTGAAATGGATATGTGGCAGAGCTGTTTCCCCTCCTGCTGTTGCGTGGCTGATGGAGCTGTGTCCCACCAGCTTGTCCCTGTGCAGGGGTCACCCAAGCTCTGCCTGTGCCCCCTGGGCAGTGAGATGGAGGAGAGGGAGACTGGCAGGAGAGGAGCCACCAGAACAAGTTGTTATACCTGCTCAGAAAGAGATTACCCCTAAAGGGAGGAAGGATCTGTGTGGTGGTTCTTCAGCTTTCTTTTGTGGCTTAAAATGGTTTTAGCATCACACAGTAGATGAATCTGGTTTACTTAGTTGTGGCTGCCGCATCCCTGAAAGTGTTAAAGGTCAGCTTGGCCAGGGCTTGGAGCAAGTTTTCTAATGAATTACATCCCAGCCCATGGCAGGAGAATTGGAACTGGATGATTTTTAAGGTCCCTTTCAACGCAGACATTCTGTAATTCCATGATTATTTCTCCTGAGCTGTAGCGAGTGCTGTGGGGAGCTGAGCAGGACGAAGGCCTGCCACCCTGAGCACCCAGGGCACCCTGTCCATCCAGGTCCCAGGTGGATGCCTCTGTTATTTTACCACAATGGCAGATGCAGGTGTGAACCCTGAACTGCCTGCGTGGGTTTGCAGGGGCTCAGCCTGCGGGCAGCAGGACTCCCTGCCCACTCCCTGCCTGTGCCCCCTTCCTGCACTCTGTGCCTTTAGGAATGGGGGGATGTAGGGAACATTCATGCCTGACCTTCCAACCACTGGGGAATTATTCGCAGAAAAAAGTGCTCGTGTCCTTCCTACGTGTGTCCCTCCCCGTCCCAGGCTGGATGATGCAGCAGCACCAGGGCCTGCCCAGTGACTGGCAGTTGTTTGCTTCCAATGACCTGACTCTGCTCAAAGTGAGCTCCATAGTGTACATGCTCAAGTAGAGATTTAAATGCATTTTGATTGCAATTATAGTGGTTTTGATAACAAGATTTGATAGTTTTACTGCAATTGAACTTACTTTAAAAGTTGGGGTTTAATTATGCAGGGGTATAAAAAAGGAGGATGGCATCTCCTGTACCAAGCAGAGACTGGATTGAGGTAACCGAGTCCAGTTGGCTGCAGCTGCCCCAGAAAGGGGGATTACAAGCAGGGTGAAATCCCATCAGCAGTATTTCCTGCTGCTTTAATCACAGAATCCCAGCATGGCTTGGATTGCAAGGGACCTTAAAGCTCATCCTGTTTCAGCCCCTGCCATGGGCGGGGACACCTTCCACTATCCCAGGCTGCTCCAAGCCCTCTCCAGCCTGGCCTTGGACACTGCACACGGTGTACCTGCACAGCACTCCTAACCTTCACCTCAGGCACCTGCATCCCAGCTGGGGTGGGGTTAGGTCTGCTCCGTGCCACTCTGGAGGGTTATGTGACCTGCCTGCTCAGAGCCAGGCTGTGGGAGTGGACAGGGGCCCTGCACAAGCAGGGGGAGTGGGCTTGTGTCTACATGAGGAGCAGTTTTCTATTGTGACTACGTCATGCAATCTCACTGCATAAAATAACCATAATTTCATTCAGAAATGGTCTCACTTTGGATTGAGTGGTGTTGACATCTCTGTCTGGCTGTAAGCACTATACTGGCTTTCTGGGTTGTCATTTAAAGATACCTACATTCTTGGTTGTCTCTGTTTTAAAAAAAAAGCCTCTTAGAACAAAAATATTTTATTCCAAATTACATGATTACAACAGCATAATCCTTTCCCAGTTATTAACAGCAGGTTCTTGCACTTTTTCAGTAATGGGGAAGGACTTTGGAGGCTCCTCTCCATCGGGAAACCATGGCAGTGGCTTTGTGCTGCCCTTGGTGAGAGGTGTGGGACTGAGTGGATGCCTTCAGCTGCTCTTCAGTGCCCTTCTGCTAACGCTTACCAAAGTGTCCCTGTCTGTGACACCACCAAGAAACTCCTCCCTTGCCTCAGGAAGGGTCCTTCCTTCCTGCTGATTGGAAAGAAAGCTATGATTGTCAAGGAAGGGAATGGGAATGTAACATCCAAAATCCACTGGTATTTGGTCTGTACCTGTTCTCTATTCCTGTCTCCTCTTCGTGGGTCTCCTGTACAACATTTTTTTATTATTAAAGAAGCCCACATGCTTCACTGAGGGTGCGTTCTCTGCAGAAGTGTCTCTGGAAAGCTGAGGCAGTGAGCATTGCCCAGTCAGAGTCAGTGTTTCAGGGCAGAATCTGTCCCAGTGCTGTGTTAGCATAATATTTCTAATGCCAGGCCAAGGGCATAAACTCATAAATTTTGGAGACATGAATTGCAGTTGTGAGTCTCTGCATTTCAGAGGATTTGCTTTTGCCAATATCCAGGCAAGATACTGTATCCAGGCTTTGGTGGCCTGTACTGAGACTTGGCATTGAAGGACAGAATATCATCATTGTTAACCTTGCTGCTCCGAAGGAGCAGTGTATTCCTCATGTTAACAAAAACAGCCATATATGGAGAGACCAGAGAAGAGGAGCAGAGCTGTGTCTTGGTGAACCTGTGCAAGTTATCAACCCAAGCCAAGGTGTTCAGGTTTAGAATGAAAAGCTGGAAAATCAGCCATGCATCTGCAGTGAGAAGGGCAGTTTCATAGCACCCTACGCTAATCCGTATCACATCCCTCCTCCGGCCTTGCCAGCCTGCTGATGCAGTAAACTGCTTTGTGGGATAAAACAACTTCTTAGAGCAAAATTTCGTGCAAAGAGTTCATAGAAATAGGGGGTTTGATCTCTGTGCCTTTTCTGGGAGAAGAGTAGGACACCTTGCCAAATTTCTTCACTGC
Organism: Rhipidura dahli; assembly: GCA_013399225.1. Taxonomy (NCBI): domain Eukaryota; kingdom Metazoa; phylum Chordata; class Aves; order Passeriformes; family Rhipiduridae; genus Rhipidura; species Rhipidura dahli. The sequence goes on along the minus strand of VXAC01000786.1, from coordinate 30,353 downwards.
TGTTATTTTTTTCAGTGGAAGAATTGGCTGCCTGGTCTTAAAAGTCAAGAGAAAGTGTTGAGTTCTTAGCACTGAAGATGTGGGAGGTTGGGGTCTTTTGGGTTCCCAGACAAGCATCTTTCAAAGCTCCTGACTCTGTTTCTTTCCCTCCCTGTCCTTCTCACCCCATTTTAGGTCTGGATTGTTCTGTCTCCCATCCTCCTTCCCCAAGCACGAGGACCCCCCAGCCGATGCCTGCGCTGACGGCGGTGCCGAGGGCGGAGGTGCCGCGCAGGGCGAGCCGGAGCCGCAGCCCGCCGGTGCCGGTGCCCAGCCTGCCAAGGGCAGCGGTGAGGAGCAGGTGCCGCCGCTCCTGCCAGCGCTGGGCAGCCTCCCGCCCTACCCGCCGTACTTCGAGGGAGCCCCCTTCCCCCGGCCCCTGTGGCTGCGGCACACCTACAACCAGTGGGTCCCGCAGCCGCCGCCACGGACTATAAAGAGGACGAGGAGGCGTTTGTCACGCAACCGGGACCCGGGGAGGCTCATCATGAGCACCATCAGGCTGCGGCCCAGGCAGGTGCTCTGCGAGAAGTGCAAGAACACTCTGAACCCCGAGGATGCGAATGCGCCGCGGCAGAACGCCAAGACTAGGAGGAAGCTGAGCATTCAGGACAAGGAGCAGAAAAAGCACAGTGACTCTGACTACATGGAGAAAAGGAACAAAAGGGAGAAGAGGGAGGATGACAAGTTTTCTGGGGAACTGGTGCATCGAACGCCAGTTATAAAAATATCCTACAGTACTCCACAAGGGAAAGGTGAAGTGGTAAAAATCCCTTCCCGGGTTCATGGCTCGGTCAAACCATTCTGTCCGGAGCGAGTATTGCAGAATGGAGCCGGGGACCAAGAGGAGACCAGGGACTCTGAACGGTGTCAACAAAGCAAATGTTTAATGGACAAGTCAGCAGGCAGCCAGCTTGCTTCCATTCCAAAACTGAAGCTCACACGGCCAGTGCATTCCAGTGTGGATGTCCCACCCCCAAAGATACGGCTGAAGCCCCATCGCATCAACGATGGTCAGAGTGTTTCAATCTATAAGGCAGAACTGATTGACGAAATCAATGTCCTTCAGAACAGCAGGGACTCCAATCCCAGAGCGTTTTACAACGACGAGTCCACCGACAGAAGTTTGGCTGAGATATCTTCAGGAAGTTCAGGTGAAGATGATGACTTTAAAAGGTTTCCCCAGGGTAAAGATGGACATGATAACTTGGCTTTCCTCATGAATTACCGTAAAAGAAAAGCAGATTCTTCTAGTTTATCGGTGTGTAGCAATGACAGTCTAGATGAATCCAAGTCTTCTAGTTCAGAAGTGACATCACCAGAACTGGGTGACTTTTTGCCTGGTGATGATGCCTCCGTCTCTTCATCTTCAAAAGATGAGCGTAAAATTGTGCCGCCACTGACAGTCAGACTGCACACCCAGAGTGTGTCTAAATGTGTTACAGAAGATGGAAGGACTGTTTCAGTGGGGGATATTGTCTGGGGTAAAATTCATGGGTTTCCGTGGTGGCCAGCACGTGTTCTTGACATAAACCTCAGCCAGAAGGAGAACGGGGAGCCTTCGTGGCGAGAAGCTAAAGTGTCTTGGTTTGGTTCTCCGACAACTTCGTTCTTATCTGTTTCAAAACTCTCTCCTTTCTCGGAATTTTTCAAACTGAGATTTAATCGCAAGAAGAAAGGGATGTACCGGAAAGCAATCACAGAAGCTGCGAAGGCAGTCGAGCACCTGACTCCAGAAATACGAGATCTCTTAACACAGTTTGAGACATAACTTTGCCTCCAGTATCAGGTGAGTGATTGCTAGACTAATGCTTCCCATGAAAAGCCTTCTGCTGCTTTTTTAATCTGTATTCCACTATTTGTTTGCATCTGTTTTTCCATTAAATTTAAGATTGACAACTGTGAAACTTAAAGGCTTGGCTGTTAGTTGATGGGGGTAATATCGGAGGTGGCGAGAAGCTTAAATTTCAAACTCTTTTGGGAACCATGGGAATTGGAGCCCCTATTCCCAGAGGGAGGTGCAGGCCAGGCCGTGAGGAAGCAGCACCAGGCATTAAAGGAGCTGATAAACCTGTAGCCCTGTGCCATTCACAGCTGGGATGTGGCGAGTATTGAAGTGCTTTGTTTGTGTCAGAACTAACCCTGTGTGCCTGGAAAGACTAACAGCTCCTGGGATTTCAGTTTCCTTGGCTCAAAGAACTAAAACTGTCCCTGCAATTAGGATGACATTTATCATATGTATGTGCTGGTGCCCAGCAGTTACCTGTAACAGTTCAGGGCCCTTGGGGGCCCTTTGTTCCCCTCCCTCTGATCCCTCTGGATTTCTTACAAAGGCCCTTTATGGCTCCTCAAAATGATCGTACCAAAAACTGCCTTTGGGGAACAGTATTTCAGTATCTCTCACAGTACCTGAGGTTTGGTTTGTACCTAAATTTTCATTGTTTCTCTGGGGAATGGCCTGGATCAAATTAATTTCCTTTGGGCGTCACCTCTGTGTGAGGACATTAGGTGGGAATAGAAACATGAGTCCTGATTCTTTGTATTGGATGGGGATGGGTTTCCCTTTCTCATCAAACAGTCTGCCTGGGATGAAAATTTGGTACCTAAAAGTACAGGATGTGGTGTCACTGGGAATAGAAGTCCCTGGGAAAATCCAGTGACTTGGATAAAACCTGGAATGATTTCACAACCCTTCAGTCATCACTGTCCAGACAAGACCTCATATGTGATGGTATTAGACAAGGGGAGGGATAAACTTTCTGTCAAAAACCAGAAGTAACCACTAGGAAGAGCCTTGTGTCAAAGGCCATGTTTATGTTGTCCCCTGAATGCTCTGCTCTGTTTCATGCTTGAAGGACTCAGAGTGAGCCAGCCAGTGAGCCTGTAGACTCTCTTCTTTATCTAAACTGTCATAATGCAGTGGGACTTGGGATGGTCAATCCTGATGGGAAAATGGGATATTTTTCATACCTTCTGTCATGGGACTTCACCCCTTGCTTGGGTGTGATGAAGGACTTGATTTGCTTGGGTTGTGACTCCATCTCAGCAAGCCTGGCTGGAGTAAATAACCAGAGCATGACATATTCATGCTGCATACTCGGGGTGTCTGGACAACTGCAGCAGCAACATTTCAGCTTCCTTCTTGATCTTGCCCGTAGAACTGCTGCTTAACTCTGGCTAAAGACTTTATTATATCAAGAGTGTTTGGATTGGACCCAAATTCCTATTAGCTAGATCAGAGGTATAAATAAACCTGCTGCCCAGAATGTACTGTCCTTGCCAGTGGAAGAGTCCTGGCCAATCCATGGCTCCTGTCTGGACAGTGCTCTGGTTAAAGGAGCAGCAAACTGCGTCCTCTGAGCTTCTTCACTCTGTGTGAGCAATCAGGGACAAAGGTAGCGAATGTCATTTTCATTCCTGACATCTGTGGGTCCGGGTGAGCTGGCATGGCCCAGCTGGAGGAGAAGGGACAACCTGAAGAAGCACCTAATGCTTCAGATCAGACAGATTGGCTGTGCCTGTCAGTCCTTGGGGAGTAGGAGGGCTGTGGCCAAGAGGAGTTCCAAACCTGGAGCTGGAAGTTGGAGTGGGAGGATCTTGCCCACCACCCATCAGCCTGCAGAGAACCAGGGCCACTGGTACCAGAGGGAGTGGCCAGGATGGGGTGACAGGCTGCAGGGCATGGCCTCGAGGAGCAGAAGCAGTCCTTGCTCCAGACACACACTGGGATCTGAGCTACGGGTACAGAGCAGGTCTGTGAACGGGGGGAAACAAAAACATCTGGAGAACATGTGGATAAGAAAATGATGGGATGGCCTGGATTAGACCAGACCTTTCCTTCCCTCCGTGCTTTCCAGCCAAACCTCTGCATGTGTATATGGGTATATACATTTGTCATGTATCACTGTTCTGTTGGCCTCCTTCAGCTGGCTTTCCACAGGTGATTTCCTGCCTTACATGTTTGAGCTGAGCTGCCAACGCAGTGTGCCAGGATGAAGACAACATGACAGTTGGATAAAGAACTGCAAAACTAGAAAAGCAGAACTACTCAACTCCCTGCGTTCCACATGTCACATTTACCTAGATTCCCAATTAGACCAGCATGTCTAGAGTTTTGGTACATCACTACAAAACTGCTCATTATTTCAGAGAATTGTCTGTATTTAATTTTCTCCATGCATTGAATTTTGTTGCTTTGCTTGGTTTTCCATGAGGCAAAACTGAAATGTTTCCTTCAGCTGCTCATTGACTCTCCTTTCCTGAAATGGTTTGGGTTGGAAGGGACCCTGACATCCATCCCATCTGACCCCCTGCCACAGCAGGGACACCTCCCCCTGTCCCAGGCTGCTCCCAGCCCCATGTCCAGCCTGGCCTTGGGCACTGCCAGGGATCCAGGGCCAGCCACAGCTTCTCTGGGTAATCTGGTAATACTGGATGGGAACACTATAAAATTGTCATGCTGGGGCTTCACTGGCAGTTGCATGAAAATTTTTGTCATCAGAAAGAGTCCATGAGGTGACTTCAACAGTGACACCACTCGTGCTAATCCTGGGCACAGCAGAGGTTTGTGACTGGTGACACTTTCTATTGTGAAACTTCCTGTCTTCTGGCATGTGATCTGTTCTGCAGGGGGTAGTTACTGGAAAAATGTACAAACGCTGCAGGTCATTTGTGGATGCATATAACTGGAAAAATTGGATTTTTTTTTTAACTCGGTTTAAGTTGGAAAAGCTGGTAGGATCGCTTCTTGTTACTGCTTTGTCCTTAGGGTTCTTTGCAAAGAAAGTACTAGTCAGGTAATGACAGGGTTTTAATTAAGTAAAACAAGTTTCTGGAAAAACAACAGGCGGAGTAGCAGCCTGTAGAACTCAAACTTGTATGGCTTGGTTTACAGCAGTGCCAAGAGAGACGTGTCTGCTCAGCATCTTCTGGTGCTGCTCCGTAGCTTCACTGCTGTGTGACATCAAGGAGCCAGCTCCAGGCACAAGGAAAGCAGTTGACTCTGGCTTGGAGGGACAGATGCTTGCCTCTCCCTTAAGGAAAACCCATCTGAGGGCTGGGAAGGGGCAGCGAGGACCCTGGGGTTGGTGTCACACACGTTTTATTGGGAATGAGCAGCTCCAGCTGTGCCTTGGGCTGGGGCACAGGAGGGAGGGAGACCTGTGTTTCCAAAGGCCACCCTTCCCCTGCCCCAGGAATGCATCGAGTGGTGGGATCAGGGGCTTTACAAGGAGCCTGTGTTGCTGCAGCCCTGCTGTGTGGGGAGGGTGTCCCTGCTGTGCCACAGGGCTGGGCCTGCTCTCTGATCCTCCTGAGTGCCTCCTCATGGCAGATGCCCCCTCCCTGCACACAGACATGCAGTAAAACCTCTAGGAAAAACTGCTGGTAGGTTTTCATCTACATCTCTGCGTGAAACAAGTTTACAAGATGTGTATTCCTTTGCTTTTTCAGTCTGGAATACCCTTTATTCTTCCTCTCCCTCCCCTGTCCCCAAGCTATGACTGTGGAACCATTAAACTTGCAAATGCTGAAGGCTTTTATTTTAACTGCTCTGAGCTTAGCAGACCCTCAGTGTCAGTACATCAAGCCATCCATCACACTACTGCTGTGTGCACCAAACTCAGAGCTGGCTGCGTGCTCTCTGTCTACAGAAACCATCAATGTAAAATCTGGAACATCACATTGTGCCCTCACCTTCAAAGGTGTTCAGGGCTCTGTGGGTCCATGCAGCCATAAATCACTCCTCTTTTCCTTTTACCTCCTCTCTTCTGTGCCAATGGCAGAAAAATATTGTACCTTGATATGAAGTGATGGGGATGATTGGTGTGATAGCTGTATTTTTTAACACACCTGCCTGGTCACATGGAATATTTCAGCTCAGAAGATGAATGTTTAAGATTTTTCTTGGCCTGCTTTCTAGATGCTTCAGTCTACTAAAACCAGGCCTCCAACTTAATTGCTGTTTCACAGTCTTCCTGCAAACAGCTCAGAGTCAGCGTCTCTGCATGCTAATGCAAGGTGGAGAACAGGTCCAAAATAGACTGTGCTGCATTTTTGTGTGCCCAGTGCTGATGGTTGGAGCTGCACATCAGGTGACATCTTGCTAATCTTCCAGTTCCCAAAAGCACTTGCCCAGGGATGCCTCTGGAGACACCCAGGTCTGTGCTACCAGTCACTGTCCTGCCACCCGTGGCCCCTCTCCGTCCCCTGCCTGCTCCCAGGCGTGTTCTGTGGAAATGCCACCAGGCTGGACATTGTGCTATTTCTGGCTGCACCTGCGCCGTGCCGATGCCCAGGAATGCGATCGGCTTTCAGGAGCTGTAACCTCAGCTGCTGCAGGAGGTTGTATCCACCCAAGGGCTTAGCAGCTCCCTGGGGAGCACAGTGAGCTGCTCCCGGGGCTCAGGGTCTCCAAGCTCCAGCTGGGGCTCTGGGCCTCTGCTGGTTGTGCTGGCCCCGCGTGCCCACAGGGGCCAGGGCAGGTGGGTGTCCCACAGCAGTGCCACCCAGGGCACCCAGTGCCTGTAGGATCCACACGGGATCAGGGGTGGGCCAGGGTCTCAGGGCAACAAATGGGAGAGATATGCAGACAAAGAACCTGGAAACTGGTTTCTCTGAAAACTTTTACAAATAATGTAAAAACAAAATTTCTGTATGTTTTCCTGAATTACATTTATTTACTCATTTGGTTTTTGAACTCAAGTGGAGGTGTCCCAATTGCAGCTGCAATTCCCCTTTTCCCAGCAAGCATGGAGGGCAGCAGGGTGGGAGCTGAGGGGCACTGAAGGGAGTTCTCTGGCCTCCCAGGCAGAACTCGGAGCTCCTCCTGCCTCTGTGGTGCTTAAGCAGGTATTTGTGCAGTACTAAGTACCTCCCAGGTGCACTTACAGAAAGGCTGCTTTGGGCCAAAAAGGAATAGGGGATTTTGGGAAACTTGGCAGGAGCTCTGTGTAGGGGAAGGGTGCTTGTGCTGTGCAGGTGAGGAACAAACAGGATCTTCACACAGCAGCTGTGCACTGCTAATGGCACCTGCAGCTGCTGGGCTGGTGGGGCCGGGTGACAACGGGGTGACACAAATTGTAGAATCACAGAAGGGTTTGCATTGGAAGGGACTTAATGATCATTTTGTTCCATCCCCCTGCCATGGCCTGGGATACCTTCCACTATCCCAGGTTTCTCCAAGCCCCACCCAGCCTGGTGTTGAACATTTGAATATTTCTCATTTTCGTGTTCAGGTGTGAAAGGTAAGACTTCAATCCCAAAAATTAATGTGAAGGCTCCTAATATTGGAAAACATACAAGCTGTTGTTTTTCAGCCTTGATGTGTTCTGTTTTATCCATAAGTTGCCATCAGTGGTGCTGGGATCAAGGTGAGCAGGAGCATGTGGGCTGAGTGACAAGCTCTGCTCCGGACTCCGAAAGACTTAGGGAGCTGCTCACCTCTACCCTGCAGACTAGGTGAGCACGAGCTGAGGTGTGCTGGTTTGGGCTGGGGTGGAATTAACTTTCTTCACAGTGGCTGATCAGGGCCGTGTTTTGGATTTGTGCTGAACACACAGTTGATAAAATACAGATACTTTTGTTCTTGCTGAGCTTGCACAGAGCCAAGGCCTTTCCTGCCCCTCAAACAGCCATGCTGGGGAGAGGCTGGGGGTGTATGGGAGGTTGGGAGGGGACACAGCCAGGACAGGTGACCCCAGCTGGCCCAGGGGATATTCCAGTCCATACGATATCATACTCAGTAGGTAAGTGGGGGAAAGAAGGAGGAAGGGGGAACATTTGGAGTGATGGCATTTGTTTTCCCAAGTCACGGTTCGATGTGATAGGGCCCTGTTCTCCTGGAGGTGGCTGAACACCTGCCTGCCCATGGAAGTGGGGATCTAATTTCATTTTGCTTTGCTTGTGGGCACAGCTTTTGCTTTTGCAATTAAGTTGTCTATCTCAGCTCATGAGTTCTCCAGCTTTTGTCCTTCCAGCTCCCTCCCCGATCCCACTGGTGGGGGAGGGAGCAAGCGGCTGCAAGGTTCTTGGCTGCTGGATGGGGTTATACCACCACATGGGGCCTGGTTTATTTTGTTTAAATCTGCTTGCTGCAGCTGTTTCGTGTGCTGTCTCTACCTGAACAGACCACATGGGCTCTGCATTAGCCAGATAATGAACTCTGCACATCCTGAGATTACGTGCGGCTGAAATAGGCTTCTCATGTCCGGCAGCAAGGACACAGATGGGGCTTAATACCTCAGCTCCTGGAGGGCTCCTGCTCTCCTGCAGGAGATACCTACAGCCCTGTGCCCCAGGTCTGCAGCTCTGCAGTCAGCTGCGAGTGCTCTCTTGCTTGTCCTGGTGCTTTCTCTGATGGAGCAGCAGCAGCAGGACCCTGCCACGTGCACGGGTGACATCTCTGGTGTGAGGGCTGTGGCTGCATCTCCTGTGCACCCAGGATGTCCCTGGGCAGCACCATTGCTCCCGTCCCTCCTGTGCACCCAGGGTGTCCCTGGGCAGCACCATTGCTCCCGTCCCTCCTGTGCACCCAGGGTGTCCCAGGGCAGCACCAGTGCTCCCGTCCCTCCTGTGCACCCCAGGGTGTCCTTGGGCAGCACCAGTGCTCCCATCCCTCCTGTGCACCCCAGGGTGTCCCTGGGCAGCACCAGTGCTCCTGTCCCTCCTGAGCACCCAGGGTGCCCGTGGGCAGCACCAGTGCTCCCATCCCTCCTGTGCACCCCAGGGTGTCCCTGGGCAGCACCAGTGCTCCTGTCCCTCCTGTGCACCCAGGGTGCCCTTGGGCAGCACCAGTGTTCCCATCCCTCCTGTGCACCCCAGGGTGTCCCTGGGCAGCACCAGTGCTCCTGTCCCTCCTGTGCACCCAGGGTGCCCTTGGGCAGCACCAGTGCTCCCGTCCCTGTGGGCACAGCATGAGGTGCAGGTGCCCGTGCAGGTGAAGGTAAGCTCCCCTGGGAGGGCTCTGGTGCTGGAGCTGTTCCCACACAGCCCCACTGCTGCCCTGCACTGGCCGTGTCCTCGTGGCCTGGTCGCTGCCCGCGTGTCTCCGGCAGGGACGAGCTGGGCAGGTTTTAGTGAAGGCTCTCCTCATTAAGCTGATGAATTTCTAAAGGAGCAAATGCCTTTACGGACGTACCAGTTCCTGTTTCGTCTGCATTAGTCTGTGCTAGTGCAGGATGAGCCAGCCTGGGTTTCTTTATAAAGTACACTTCCTGTGCACTCTGCGGCCAAAGAAATGAATTGTAGCAAATTACTAGTTTGACTTCCCTTGTGAGTGATGACTTGCTCTGTTTTGATGCCAGCCAATAACCTGAGCCATTTATTCATGTAGAAAACAGTCCTTTCCAAAGGCAGAAACCTTCAGTGCAGGATTTGTCATAGGGATGCTTGGATGATGGAGTCTGAGAACTCCAGTGCTGGAGAACATAGCTGCCAGCCTGCTCAAGTCAGCTGGATCCTAGTGCCTTGAGAGCTGGAGATGGTTCCAAAATCCCATCCAGTGGGTCAGAGATGGGGATCCCACCTGTGCCACCCTGTTCTTCTTCCTGCTAGAGGAAGGAATGGGAAGGAAGCTGTTAGCAGCCTCTCTGCACTTCCCCCAAGGAGAGATGGCTGGAGGAAGACTGATTTGGTGATGCTCAATTACAGCCTGCTGTTAATTGCTTTATGATTAGAAAATAATCCTCAAAATAAGCTGCTTGGGCACACTTGGGGTACAGCAACCTCCAAAGATAAATTGTCTTCTGCACTCTGCTGCTCCTGTTAAATCTGGATTTATGAATGGCTTTATTTGATCCAAAGCTTCATTTTTTGTAATGATCACTTGGCTTCAGGAGAGGTGCCTTGTCTCTCCTGTGGACAGGCAGCCGAGCACCCAGGCTGTCCTGAGCCAGCCCATGTGTGTTGTGTTAGTTACTCAGACAGGGGCTGATGCCTGGAACGTGGGGCTTCAGCCACTGCTCCGTGCTGGAAGCGCTTTTTTAAACGTAAATTTCTGACACTTTCCAGGGATGAAGTGAGCGTGTACGAGGGGCTGTCACTGTGCAGCTCCTCTTGGGCACATGAAAACTCCTGTGTCTGCACAGACACCAGAGCTCACTCGGGGGTGGCTGTGCCCCTGAGCCCAGCTGCAGAGCTCTGCTCCCACCCGGCCACAGGGCCCCGAGCTGCATGCTGAGGTTCCAGCGTTCCAAGCCGACGAGCATCCAGCTGTTTTAAAGCAGCCTGCTCTGTTGCTGGTAGCCCCAGCTCTCTGCTCCCACAGGACAGAATCCCTGATATTTGCCCTTGGGTAGTTCCTGGAGCAGCTGAGGTTTGGCTCCAATCCCTGTCCCCATGGAGGAGCCCCATCTGCCCTGGCAGTGGCAGGACCCTTCCCCAGGACCTGTTTGGCATCGTACTTCTGGTGTGATTCTTTCTTCCTCCCAGTGAGAAATCCCAAAGAATCCAACCACCCGAGGGCTTGCTGTTACCTCCTCAGCCAGGAAATGCATTTTTTCCCATTTAGACAAGATCTTCTCACTCTGTAATCTGTCTCTAAAGGGTCAGAGCTTTCAAAGCCACTTGAGGGATATTGTTCACATCCCTGGGCCTCAGGAAGACTTTCCTAGGTGTAGGGTGATAAACCTGCAAGTGAGTTTGTTGTGTGCTCTTGAAAGTGTCTCTGTTCATCAGAAGACAAATGAATAGATTCTCCTGCAAGATTAGGTAGGAATTTATACTCTGTTGACTGCAGGTAACAGAGTCCTGGGGTGAGACCTCCCAGTTTCTGCTGCATACTGAAGGAGTGTATGAAACCTGATTGCAGCCCTTCTCTGGAATACAGCCTTTGGGACAGATGTTCCTGGTGTATTGAATCAGCTGTTTGCATTCTCCATTGTGTGGGCAATGCTGAGGATCATTCTGGATGCTGAGTCTGAGTGAATCAGTGTCACTTTGGGTCCCCTGCCTGCAGAAGCAGTGTTGCTGCCGTGTCAGCAGCTTTGGAGATGTGATCCTTTTTCTCTGTTTGGTGTTCTCGGTTCATTGTGCTCTGGAAGTCACAAACCTCAGCTGGGGGTGGTTTGAAGCTTTTTGATCTGCTCTTCTATGGTGTTAATGCTGTGTGTCAGAACACAGATCCAAGCTGGTGTCTCCTGCACTCCCAACTCAGCTAGAGTTGCTGTGGTTGATGTGGCACAGGCTTAGGGCTGGTCATATACTGGGCTGCTGGAGCTGCACTGCACTGGAAGCGAGGTGCAGTGCTGCTCCTGAACTGCTCGGTGTGGGTGGAGGTCTCCGAGCCATTCTCTAACTTAGCTCTGTATCACCGAGCTGTTCCATGTGTCTTCTGGTTTCTTCACTTGAAGGCAAGTGGATTCTCCCCCTGAACTCTTCCAAGGCTCCCACGCTGTAACCTGGCTCACAGGGCCAGTGTAAGTCCCTCCTTCATGCGGGGTGCAGGTGAGGACTCGCCTGGTTTTTGCTGGGCACGTCACTCTCCAGGAGCTGCACCCTTCCCAGCTCATCAGCCCAGGAGACTGGTGGCTGTTGTGAGGGCTGGTGACAGCAGCGTGGCAGTGAGGCCAGCGAGGGACAGTGGCTGTCCCAGGGCCCTGCAGGATGTGCTCCCTTCTGTGGGGCAGGGCAGAGCAGGGCAGGGGGAGCCTGCGGGGCAGCAGCTCCGGGGACAGCTGCTCTGCCTCACCGGGCACTGCGGCCGGGACACGGTGGTCAATGGCTTGAGCACTTGCAGGTACTTAGAAAAGCTTCTGTACGGCTGCTCTCGAGGGGAGAATAATCCTATTTTGTAGATTGTGTTCGGAAAGTGGAGGCAGATGTTCTTCACGTGGCGCACTCCGTGGGGACTTGTGGCGGATTAACCTACAGTAACCCACCCGAACAGGGACTTCACAGTCTTTAAGCCAGACTGAAGATTTATTATCATCACTGAAGTTTATATTGTGTTGGTCATGGGGAAAATTCCCACTCTTACTTTGGGTTTGTTAACCTGACAACTTCCTTCCCAAGCTGCAGCCGCTGCTGGTTCTGCCTGCTGGGCCAGCTGGGAGCAGCAGAATTCCTGGCTATATTTAGAGGGACGCCAGAGCGTGTGCCTCGCCGCTCATGCCGGCCCATCACAGTAACCTCTCCCTCTCTGGCTTTCTTCAAGGTAACAGAAGACGAGCACAGCTGTTCTCCTAGAGGGTCACCGAGTCTGTAACACCCTGACGTGCTCCCAGGAGAACCGGCAGGCGCCGTGCGACGGCACGAGGACAGGCTCCTGGTCAGAGGGCTCCGCGTTCCACCCGGGACAGGTGACAGGCACCGGGACACGGAGCTGGGAGGCTCTTCTGGTGTGAGGCAGGACAGGCTTAAGGATATCTTACCCTAGAATGAGAATTCGACCAGTCAGACAGCAATGAACTAGGAGAACAGCAAAAACCACAACTCGGAATGTATTTATTACTTAAAAGTTAGCTATTCTTGATAAAATTCCCCAGATTATTGCTGCTGCTTATTTTACTTACAGATTTCACACACTTGTTAATTTTAAAGTTACCGAACTTTTATTCAATACTGTACTCTGAGAAATGTAATTGGGTCAGGACATGCAATAGAATGAAATCATTGTAGTGTCTTAAGTACAGTGGACTCACTTTGTGTCTATTAAACCTTGGAAGATGTGCAACACACAACAACGTGGCTCTCATTGCATGTTAAAGCTTTCTCATGTTGTTCACTGCAGAGCAGAGAGAATCAATGGTTTCAGGTACAGGAACAAGCAGTGCTGGTGACTTGGATGTCTTTGGGTCCTACCCCTGTGCTTCCCAAGTCACCTGGAAGAGCAGCACAGCCCGGGCCTGCCCCTGCTGTGTGTGGGGGGTTAGTGCTGAGCCACTGGCTCCAGCCAGGGAGGGAATCCATGTGCTGAACTGAACATGGATATGAACTTGCATTCTCACACTCAGTGAGCATTTAAGGCCCTTTGAATACGTTGTTGGACAGAAGGATCCTCTCCTTACCCACGAGCAAAAGGTGATGCACGATCCTAAACCAGCAACCAAACAGCCTTTTTGCCAAATTCAGAGTTCAAATGGTTCACAAACTGAAATGACCTATGGACAGGATTTTGGAACTGTATCAGTTATTTTTTTGGGCTTGTATTAGTCTAGCCTTTCCTTGGATTCCCTCAGTCCAGAAACATTAATTGGAGGTGATCTGTTGCTTTTGGTGCTGGAGAAAACAGTTCAGAGTGTCCCTGCTCAGTAAAGTGTTGTCTGGCTGTCGGAGGTTACCTTGGAGCTGCAGGATCTCTGCACTGATCCTGCTTCCTGTCAGCTGGACCTGCTGCAGCAAACACAGGGATGAACTCTTGCTGAGTTAGAGCGAGCAGGTCGGAAATCACACGGGCCCGTGTTTTCCTGGTTTGTGCTGGCTCACACTGTGCTCTCTGAACGTCAGCAGGAGAGGTCACAGCTTCCCGTCCCAGCCACAAAGTGTCACAAGGAGAGCTCAGCACCAAAACCCTTCTGTGCTGAGTCTCAGTCCAGCACTCACTGAGTGAAATCTGCATCCCTTAGAACAGTGGAAAGGCTGTGACGTAGAACACGAAATTTTGAACCAGGACAGCTGTTTCCCCAGGCCCATTTTGGTCACCTCTGCAAACAAATCAATGAGCTTCCTGTTTTCCAAAAATAAGTGCAAGAAGGACAGCAGTATATAGCAGGAGATGTGTTCCTGCACCTTGTGTGAAGCCTTTGTGCAGTGGTGTTTACCCAGGTGCCCGCTGGGCCCATCCCAGGCTGGCAGAGGAGCTCCTGTGCTGGGAGTGTTCTGCTCCAGGAGGAACAGCTCTGCCTTTCTTAGCTCCTGCCTGTCTGGCCTCAGGGGCTCTTTGTGAGGTTTTCTTCTAGCATCTCCTCGAGCTAGGCCTGAGCTGACCTGATGTCTGTGAGGTGGTTTTTGTGTTTTCTGCTCACACAGTTGTGCATTGTACAGAATTCCTGCCCAAAAGTGCTGCCAAGCATTTGGCTGTAGCATTACAGCAGTGAGCTGCAGGGAGGTACAAGCAGCCTTCTGTTCACTTAAAAAGTAATTTAAAGAGGCAAACAAAAATAACCAGGACCTACTCCTCACTACTCCCAGGAAAAGCATTTGTTTGCTTCCATCTCTGGTGAAGGGCTGCTCCGTCCCACATGTGGAAAGGCTGCTCCCAGGTTGGAGGAGATGCCAAGGACAGTAGGTGAGTGCTGGCCGCGTTCCTGAGCAGGCAGCCCATGGCTCTTGGGTCCCATGAGCAGGCAGGAGCACTCTTCAGACCAGCTGTTCAGTCTCTGCTGGGTGTGAGGGAATTGTGTGATGCCTCACATGTGGGGCCACTGATTTTCTCTAGGCTTGGGTCATGAGATGGCTTGGGAGGGTTTGCTCAGGTCCGGTGTCCATCCTGTAATGCAGGAGTGGTCCCTAGGGTGGAGTTGTTTGAGGGGGTGTCCAGTTTTTCCCCAGTGTCTCTGCCCTAAAGCCCCTGGTGCCCATCAGGCTGCCAGCTGTGTAACAGCACAGTGAGACCTGCTGGCCTCACTCTCTGCCCCAACTGATGGGCACAGATTGGCACTGGCAGCTCGTGCCCTGCCAGCATCAGCTCTGCTCCTCAGGGCTGATGGGGGAGTCACTACCTGCATCCATGCCAGAAACCTTCCCTGTCCTCCCCTGCAGGCTGCTGTGTCCAGGCAGGGCTCCTGCTCTCCTTGCACCTGGGTGTGTGACATTCCTGACATTGCTGTGCCCTGTGGAGAGCAAACAATGGGCTGTTCCTGCCCTAGGCTCTGCTGCTGAGAGGTGAGGGGAAATGTTCCAAAGCTGGCTTGCTGCCCTTTGTGCCAGGGGCTGGGCAGGGACCCTCCTCCAGAGAGCACTGGACAGTTGGTGTGACAGGTCTGCTTGTTTTTCCTGTGTCCTTTGTGATGCCCAGTGGTCTGACAGGTGTCTGTCTGTCTGTCTGTCCTAACACCAGCTGAAAGAATGAAACAGAGGAGTGGCATTTCAGTGCTGCAGGTGAGTCACTGGATTTTTGCCACTTTACTAAGAGCTGCCACAGAGAGTTCCAGTAAAAACATGGTAACAGGGAAAATGGTGCTTGGGAGCGAGGTGAGTGCTTGGACTCAGTGCCAGAGCTGGGTTTAACCCTGGCCTTACACAGCACCAAAGCACAGCCCAGCTGTGGGTCTGTGTGGGGGCTGCTGGGGCTGCCCCACTGCTCCTCAGTGAAAAGATGACTCAGGTTTTGGCAAGGCTGAAAGGATTAATCTTCTAGAAAATTGCTTCTTTGCCTTGGCCATTATGCAGATAAAGTAAAATAATTTCTCAGCAAGTGCAAATGTGTAAACCACGAGTACAGTGATGGTTCATTTCTTAACTGGTTTAAAAAGCTAATGGAAGATTCTAAATATCACTTTTAATAATGTGAGGTTGGAATGCCTTCATTCAGTCTTTCACCCTGTCAGAGTAAAAGCTGCATTGGGTTAAAAACCTGAATGTAACATTCAGGAATAGTGAGTGATCTACAGCATTCTCTGTGCTGCCCATCCAGTCCCATGCCCTGCCACGAGCAGGGACACCTTCTGCTAGACCAGGTGCTGCAAGTCTCATCCAGCTTGGCCTGGAACACTTCCAGGGATGGGGCAGCCACAGTTACTCTGGGAAACCTTTGCCAGGGCTTCACCTCCCTCACAGGGCAGAATTTCCAGTATCCCATCTGACCCTGCCCTCTGTTAGTAGGAAGCCATTCCCCCTCGTTCTGTCCCTCCAGGCTCTTGTCCAAAGTCCCTCTCCATTATTCAAACCAATACCAAACCTATCACTATTTTTTTGTAGTAAGGCTCTTTGCTAATATTCTAAATCTATAGATTAAATTTTGGAGTGGTGGTGGGCAAACCATTGTAGCACCTGCTTCTGTCTAAACCTGTGATGTTTCTCTTAAGCTTCTCCTCTTGCCTCTCTTCCAGCTTCAAGATTTCTGTTCTCTGTTGCCTCTTTGGGCACTTCCCAGGGATCCTCCCCCTCGCCACTGCAGTGGGCAGGGAAAGCTGAGCTCTGCGAGGGCTTCCAGTGAGGGGCTGCCTGCCCCCAGCACCATCCTGCTCTCTTCACTGAGGTGCCTCTTGCTATGGCTCAGGAAGTCCCCACACTTCCCTAAAACACCTCATGTGGCAGAACAGCCTGAAAAATAAGAACAGGTGGGTTTTGGGAGCAGTGTCCTGGCTCTCAGGTGCACAAGCAGCTCTGCAGCTGGAGCTGGGCACCACTGCCCACAGCAGGGCTCCCCCTGACCTTCCTTCTGCAGCATCAGCACTGCAGTTTCCCAGGCTTTCCCACTGCCCTGACATAAATGTTTCTCATAATCTGAGTTTGTGACATTTCAGCTTTCTTCCTACCCCAGTCCTGAATTGGGGAAGAAATGCCTGAAAGTGAACAGGATGAGAATCCATCTCCTGAAGAACTCTGCCTTTGCCGCTGACGAGGCTGCGTGCGGGGAGAGGTGGTGCATGGTGAGTGTCTGGGCTCACTGTTCCTGACTGTTCCTCACTTCTTTCCTGGCTGAGCCATGGCCAGGAGCAATGTCAGCATCTCACATGTTTGAGCCGTGGCCCTCAGACTGGCCCTTCCAAGCACACCCAGTGCTGTGGAGCCAGGGCAGGCAGGCTGTGCGAGGACAGACAAAGCAGGTGCCCACCAGCTCAATCCTGTGCTGAGGACTGGAGGAAAGGTAGAACAGCTCCACGGGGCTGCCCAGAAAACCACAATCCACCAAGGCTCCTTCTCTGGCTGGGCACAGCCCATGACAGCAGCATCCCCCCAAGTCCTTCAGTCCCTGCTGGCCCTGTCCAGTTTCTGTGGGGTTTCCAGTCACTGCCTCCAGGGAAAACGGTCCTCACAGAGAACATGCTGGATTTTAGCAGCAGTTTTGCCCTGATCTGTCCTCCTCACCTGGCTGTAGCCTCACTGCAGTAATCCTTCCTGAGGCTGAGGTGTTCCTTCATGAGGAAATTGAGCTTTAAATGGGAAAATAGCTTTATCCTGGCAAAAGAGATACCTGCTCTTCTGGAATATGGGAATTTTCTTATGTTACCACATCTTCAGATTATATACTGTCCATTTTTTTATTCCAGCCTGTAGCAGAGGACTTCCAAGCAGCCTCAGTGTGTTTGTGTCTCAGGATTTATGGCTCTGCTGTTAGACCAGGAAGCAACCTCAAGCATCAGCAGCCAGGTGGGACGTGGGGTCCCCCTGCCCCACATCTTTCTCATCCCTTGGCACCCCAAGGCCCAGGGTGCCTGGATTGTCACTCGGACTGCCCCAGCTGCCCACATCCTGGCGTGTCCATCCCTGCCTGCATCCTGGCAGGGTCCAGCCAAAGGCTGCTGGGGAGCCCAGCTCCTACTGCAGTTGATCCATGTTTCTGTGCCTCCAGCCTGAGCTCTGCCTGCACTGGAGGGACAGGCTGGACACAGGGAATCAGGCACAGCTGCCCAACTCTGCAGGGTGGCTCAAGCAAGCACCATTAAAGGGCAGCTTGCTTTAATCCACTCAAACCTCTGTCGTGTATGGAAAATATTTCCTTTCTCCCAAACGCTTTTTTCTTAAGTGCATCTTATAAAACACAAAGTTGGGCAAGTTGTTTTTAAAGCAGATTTCTGAGGGAAAGCACATAAACTGCAAGCTGGTTTGCATTAGACACCATTAAAACCTGGAGCATTTGGCTTTGATAACCAAGGTCCAACATGGCTTGAAGCAGAACGCAGCTGAAGCAGGGAATGCTGAGGGCAGCTGAACTGCTGTGGAGCAGCCCCCGCCGCTGGCTGCAGGCAGGGAAAGGGCGCAGGGGTCCGGTCCGGGGGAAGGAACGGGGGCCAAGAGAGCCCAGCCCTCTGTATCGGATATCCCGGCGTCCAGCCTGGAGCCGGGAAACCATCTGGGTCCGAATGCCCTGAAATACAGCACCTTTCGGTGGAGCAATGTCCCAGGGGCTTGCCAGGCCATGCAGGGGAGGCGCTGGCCGGAATGGAGCTGCGCTGCTGCTGCTGCTGCTGCTGGCAAACCTGGCATGGGCGTGGTGACAGCAGGTCACTCGGGCCACCGGTGGTGGCTGCTGCAGGTGAAGGCGGCTCTCCTGGTGGACAGGCTGGGGCCGGGCAGCAGGGCTGGTGGGGAGGAGAGCGGAGGGGACGGGCAGGGCGACACTGGTCCGGTGGGAACTGCAGTGATGGGGGTCCCACACAGGCACGGGGGACCAGGGTCTGGAGCCTGAGTGCGCTCCGGAGTGGGAACTCGGTCTGGCTTTGTGGCTCCTGGCTGGCGTGGGGGTGGAGATCCTGCCTGCTTTGATTCTGCTTGTGACTCTTCCCCCACCCCATCATTTTGCTCCACGGCGTCGTTCGCAGGAGCTGTAATGCTTCTGCATGGTTTTAATTTGCTGCTGGGTGTGAGCTAATGAGCGGCTGGCGATCAGGCTCTGCTGGTCGGAGCGCTGTCACCGTGCGCTCCCGCCCGCCCGGCACCGGGACAGTCCCGCCTGCGGCAGGGCACCGCCGGTGCTGCTGGTACAAAGGCGTCACAGGCACCAATATCTCTGTTAGTGAGGTTTAAATAAGAATCCTCGTGTTACTGCAGCCTCCCAAAACCCTAGTTATTTATAATTTCCACAGTTGAACCTCTGTTGCTAAAGAAAAATTGAATTTTCCCAGCGGCGCGGAGGCTTGGCTGGTGAGTCACGGCGCTTCGTTAGCTAATCTTAGACCCACTGTGAATTACTCACTGACTGCTGATACAGAGAAGGCTGAGAAAATGCTCATTTGAAGTGGATAATTTTGGAATTTGGGTCTCTTCCCTGGCAGGAGAGGGTGTGAGTGTGCGGGGGGTTCAAAGCCATTGTGTAGGTGCGTGCTGGTCTCCCAAGGGGGTCTTAACACATAAAAAACTCAGAGCCTGTGCTGCTTTCCTGAGTCAGGTCCATGGGTGAATTTCAGTGGGTGAGGATGTTTTGAATGTGGGAATAAGTGAGTGTGAGTCTGTGCTGAAACACATGGGTCATGCAGCTGGGGTGATGGCCCTAGTGAGAGGGGTCTGGGGAGGACAGGGTTTGTTTTGGCAGCATTAAATGTTGAACTTGGTAATGGGGGAGCACCAAGTGAGTTTGGGGCAGGATTCTTGGGTGTGTCCCACGCAGGGCCAGGAGATGGACTCGATGATCCTTGTGGTCCCATCCAATGCAGGAGATTCTATGATTCTATGAATTCTGTGGGTTTTAGCTTTTCTCTGGAAATAATGTTTTCTTCTGAAGTCCCCAAAAAAGGTGCCTGAGGAAGCAAGATCACACATGTTCTCTGTGAAATGTCCATGTTCCCCCTGGAAAACATGATGGGATCATGAACCCAAAATCCCTGAGTGCTCCGTGGCCAGACACATGTCCCTGTGGGCAGCACCCGACAGGCTCTGGCAGCCACTGGGAGATGCCCATGGGCAGCTGTCAAACTGCAGGACCTCGCAGGACCTTTTGGGGTGGTGGGAGTAATTTCCTGGGGAAGCAGCAGGGAATTATTTCTGCTTCTTAAATGATTAAATTATTTTAATCTTTCTTTTTATTATGGCTTGTGTGTGTGTGCACCAAAAATTCCATCAACAGTTTCCCAAGTGGTTGTTCCCACCATGGCTTGAACTAACAAAGTTTATTACAATACACAGGTAATTTTTCTCCCTGGTGCCAGACGCTGTCAGCTGCTGATTTGTGCTGCCAGCTCGGCCTCAGGGGATGGTCCCTGACACATGGAACAGCTCTTGGTATGATAATTGCAGCAATTTCAAGAAACAGGAGTAGGGGTCTGGGCAGGAATTGCCTTTGGGAACATCTGTTTCACCTTTCTGTCTATGACCTCTTTCTGAAAGCTCAGTAGAAAAAAGAAAGCTTGTTCAGTATAACCCAGTCTTGGAGTGACTCACAAATGGCTGTAAGAGCTATATGAGTGCAATTTCTCCTGTACAAATTGTGGGAAAAGGGTGGTCAGGCTTTTGCAGGGGCTGCCCAGGGAGGTTTGCAGTGCCCATCCCTGGAGGTGTTCAAGGAATAACTGGACACAGCTCTCAGTGCTCTGGGCTGGGGACAAGGAGGGGATCAGTTACAGGTTGGACTCGAGGGTGTTGGAGCTCTTTTCCAACCTCAGTGATTCTGGGATTCTGAGAGAGCTCCCGGGCCCCTGTCTGCTCACAGGCTGGTGACACCAGATTGATTCTGAGTTTCATGGAGCTGTAGCTGCACCAGGCTGGTTGCATTCAGACACCTGAAACCCGTGGCATTCCCAAGGGAAAACCACATTGCCTGGGCAGGGCCCAGCTCTCTCCTCTGCTCTGCAGCCCCTGGCTGTCTCTGATCAGGCTGCCATGCCAGGCAGAGCCAGCACAGAGCTGGCCAAAGGTGCCAAATTTGGCTGCAGGGCGCAGGGGGAGGGCGATGGGGAGCACACCTCCCGTGCCCCGGTCCCTGCTGCCTGTGCAGGGGCTGCTCCTGCCCAGCAGCCCTGTGTGGGGAGAACACCAGCAGCTCTGGACACAAGCTGGTGTCCCCTCCTTGGTGCAGGCTGCAGAAAGCCCTGGGGGAAAGCTGGTGCTTGGCTGAATTAAACCTGTTCCATGACATTGTTCTCCGCTGTGCCTGGCCCCAGCCCCATCGCCTGGGCAGGGTCTGAGCTGCAGCTCTCAGCAAGGCAGCTTTGCACCCCTGGTTAATTCATCCTTGTTCCAAGGTTAAACTGTTCTTCCTGTGACAAATGTTAATTATCAGCTGTAATTAATGGGTTTCCCACCCCCCCCACTACAGATACAGGGGCTGAATTATGACCAGCAGCTCAGAGCAGCTCCTTGCACGGTGGTGATGGATGCTCTTTCTTGGGTGGTGCCACCAGCGTTCCCTTTATTAGGAGCCACCAATGTCTCTCTGGGAAGTGTGGAGCAGCATTCTGTTTAGAAAAGCATTTTTTGTGCAGGGCTTTAGGCTTTTCCCTTTGCTACAAGTCAGCAAACAAAGCTGCTGTTTACCAGTGCTGCCCTTGCAAAACAGGACCTGTAGCCCTCTGCGTGGGGGTACCAGTGGCTGTGGCCAGAAGTCAGGGCCTCCATCCTTTGGGAATTTAGGGGTGCAGTAATCATGCCTTCTAGAAGTACTTTGCATCTGCTGCAGAAGGAAAATGCAGACACATTTCACGCCAAAATGGGTTACCCAGACTGCTGTTGCTGCTGGTTTTGGTGGAAGCTGAGTGAGGAAGGTGCAGTGCTCTGGGCAGGGGCACACAGCCACAGCCCTGTCCCCCTGCCAGTGCCACAGGGAGCTGTCACTGGAGGATGGAGCAGCGTGGGAGGGATGCGGTCTCGGAACTGCAGCAGCCACAGCGCCAAGGGGAAGGGCTGGGACGGACGGGAACCGAAGGTGCAGCCTGGTCTGCAGAAACCGACCACAGACAGAAGTGAGGTCATGCTGAGACACATCCCTGACCAATTGTGCTGCTTTCCTGTCTAGAAAATATGTTCTTACTGCTCCCATCCGCTGCTGGGGCTGGCAGGAGTGTTGTCCCTGGTGCCAGGTCCTGGCCATGTCCCCTGTGCTGGTGCTGGCACAGAACCCAGAGGAAGCGTGGAGAGCTCAGCTCAGGGCCTCAGCTCTTACCAGAGAGTCCCCAGCAGATTTGGGGCTGTTATCTCATATCTACAGCATGTAGATGTGTGTATCACATCTACAGCAAAACTGTGCTGACAGAAGGGATCACGCAGGATCTCTTAGAAACTTACTTGTCCCTGCGAGATTGAAAGCAACTCTGCAGTATTGCAAATATTAATGTCTGCAGCGGCAACATACCCTCATCTCACTGAAATCCTTTAAAATACAGCAGTGAGCCATCACATTCCTGATGTCCTGGGGAGGAAGTGCCACTTAGGTCAATAAACATTTGTTTGCAGCAGAACTGAAAAGCCAGACAAACACAGGGAGCCTGTTATTCCAGTGACTCTGATCTCTGACTGAAAGGCAATAAATGAACTGTTTATCCACTAGAAATTGGGCATTTCAGACATTTTGTTTCGGCCTATCAATTGCATTTATTAGGCCTTGTTAAGTAAATCCATGCACTGGCAATAATTTGTTGCTGTTGTTTGCAGTTGTCTCTAGGGGAGTGTTCTGGGTCCGGCTGTGGAGGCAGCACAGCCCCCTGTCCTGGGCAAGCACAGCACCATCAGGTTGGATCTCACCCCAGAGGAGATCCTGACAGGTGGAGGGAGAGAAAAAGGGACCTGGAGAGGCTGGAAGGCAGCAGGGAAAGAGTCTGTGCTTCTGTCCAGGGAGGAGACCAAATGGTGGGGTGTCCTCAGAGCCAAGTGCTGGACGCTGCCCCCTCACCAAGGGCTGGCTCCTGTCCCATGGTCAGGGGCACAGGAGGGCGATGGTCTTGGCAGGTGATGGGCACTACTCGGTGGCCTAAGGTAGGGCTGCCACGAGGTCAGATCCATGCTTTCCATGGCAACATCCAGCCTCTGACCCTGTGGGACTGACGTGCAGCATGAGGCCAGGGAGAAGCTCTGCTCTATCTCTTAGTGGAGCTGATGGATGTTTCCATGCCTGGCACAGCCCGGGATGGCAGGAGCATCCTCGCTGGGTTGTCCTCAGCCAGGTGACAGAGGTGTGACCCGGGGGCATTTTGCTGTGCTGCATCCAACACGAGCCCAGCTCAGGACTGAGGGGAAGAATTCAGGGAGATACTGGAATTCTGAGCATCAGCAGTACTGTTTCCCTCATGACCCGTTTTGAGGAGGGAGCAGGAGGGGACTCGGCACAGAAAGGAGCTTTGCTGCAGAAACCCTCGCCTGCATTGTCTGCTGAGGCTCCTCTGTGTGCAGGGAGGGCAAGGGGTTCCTCGGGGTGCTGAGGGGGGCTCCCCTCGATCCTCTGACCTTTTTGTGAGATCTAAATGACGTTGGCAGCGAGCCCCCTTCCTGGGAGGCTGTAAGTTGGACGTGCCCGGCACGGGGCTGGTGCAGGGTGTGAGGTCACTGCGGTCAGGCTCCGAGCGAGCTGCCAGCCACGGGCAACCTGTGGCCGGTGGAAACCTGACACTTCCTCCAGAGAGGGAATGAGGTGAAGAACTAAATTTAGATGCTGCTGCTTGGGGAGCATGGTAAATGGATAGCTGTGAGCTGCTGCTCCGCATGCAGCCCGTGCCGGGCTCCTCCCGGGGGCGGCTCTGTCGGGGCCGGCAGCCAGCAGCGGGGAAACCCCGCTGGAGCCGTCCGTGGGTGACAAGAGCAACAGCGCATATGGAGCTTCCATAAATCACAGGGTTTGCAGTCACGGTGCCGGAGAACAGCCCCCTTCAGTAAATCAGGAGCAGGAAGGAGCTGGAGCCGCGCAGGAGCCGCCGGGCGCTGCCGCAGGGCGATGCTCGGGCTAAGCGGGGATGCTCCCCTGGCCCGGAACACGGACCCTAAACGCCTCTGGAGTTCGGGAATTAACGCAGGAGGCTGGCAGCTGGCTGTGCTCCGGGCCGGCCAGGAGCTCAACGTTGGTCCCGAAACTTTCAGAGGTTCTAACCAGAAAACCTTCTTCAGCAAAATATTCCCTGCCTTTCTTGTGCTTCTGTTTCTTTTGCCCCATTTGCCACTCACTGGACAGGCTGATTGCAGCTGGCCGGGGTCTAGGGGCTGTGAATCAACCAGTATTTCAGCTGAAGCACACACAGGATCTGTTCTGTGACCAGGTCATGTTTTGTAGTTAGTTTTCCGTTCAGGAGGGTTGTGCCACACCCAGCAGTGCAGGAGTGCCACACGGACTGGGGCAGCTGCAGCGGGAATGCCCCACAGTGCCCGGGTGAACACAGTCGGTGATGGAGTCAGTGATGGCAGGCCACAGGCTGATGCACAGGTGCCTTTTGAAAGGGAAAAGAAAATCTCCTCTCTGGGTCCTGCCCACCTCAGCGCTGCTCCAGCAGTAATGAGGTGGGACGTGCTGACAAGCCAGGATGGTTAGAGATACATCAGCTGCTAGCAGGACATCCTTTGTGATGTGCCATGATTGGAAGTCCACTTGCTCCAGTGTAATCTGGCTTTGCTGATACCGGCCTTGGTTTTCAGCCTGAAGCTAAAGAAATGAGTGGGGTTTTCTGAACAGCTGTGGCTGTCCATCCATTGCGTGTCCCTGTGATGCCCTGGAGTGCTCCCAGGGCACCCTTCTTGTCTGCTGTCAGTCTGAGCCCCTCGGGGGCAATGGTTGGTAGCAGCCCAGGACATCTCCATGCTTTAGGACACCCCTGGTGACTCGTGGGGCTGCACTAGAGCATGGATGGCTGTGCTCATGCCCAGGCTGCACAGCCACGGAGTCTCTGCTGAGTCACACCAGGTGCAGCTCTGGGATCAGGGCCCTCACTCCTCCCAGAGCAATCAAACCTCACCCAGAGGGAGCAGAGTTCTTCTCCCATCAGGCTTAACCTCTTCAGGGGTAACAGAAGCACAGACAAGTCTTGTTGCCCTGATTGGCAAAATAGAAGGGCAGAGGAAGGGCTGGGTGGCTGGAGGCAGCTGAGCGGTGCCCGTGGGAGCAGGGACTGGGGTACTTGCCTCAGGCTGCTGGGAAGATGCATCCCAGGGTCTGCAGCAGAGACCCCCGGCTCTGGGTCTGGAGGCAGAGGACCTTGGGATGCCATGGGGCTGTGGGAGGTGCACGGGGAGCAACCCTGGGAGTTCGTGTCCAAATAGTGGCAGCCCAGAGCAAACGCAGCTCAGCAGAGACACAGCTGATCTGGAAAGGGAAACTGTTCACAAACAGGGTATTCATGGCTAACAGAAAAGCATCAGCTGTATGTGACAGGAAGTTCAGGGATGAGCCACCCGTGTTAAACCCTCCATAAAGCTCCAGCCAAGGACATGGTATCTACCAAGGTCCATCTCCTGTTTGGGACTTAGCCCTAGGAATCTTGGCCAGGAAGCTTCCAAGCAGGAAGGTGTTATACTCTTCAGTTTTTAGTCAATAGAGGAGAAGTTTAATGAAGTTTAGGACCACGTGTGAGAGCTGATCTCTGCTGGATCTGAATCTGATGGGCAATATGTGCCTGGCCACTGGCACGTTGCTGGCTGTGTTATGTTCCCTGTCATCTGTGGGAAGCACAGATCTTAGGCTTAAGAAAAGGAATTGGAGAAGAAAAAAAAAAAGACATTTCTATGCATCAACAATGCAAAGATTTCCTTTGAAAGAATCCAAGCAGTGGCCCGTCATCTGCTTTGAAAGGGAAGAGTTTTCCTTCCTCAAGCAAGCAGTGGATCCTGCGGCTCCCACTGCCCCCCCGAGGGCAGGGCGCTGTGTCTGGGCTGGCTGGGGGTGTCTGGGCCATCGTAGCAGCTCTCCTCTCACTGCCCACCCCGCTGCTTCCAGCTGGGGTCCCCAGGACTGACCCTCACACATGGAGCAGGCTGCTGTGGGCTGCTGCAATAGGCAGCCCATTATTTACTTGGTGGTGCTCTTATCTGGGGCTGTCTTACAGCACGTTGTGTGCTTTGGGTGACTCATGGCTGCACTTCAATAGAAAAAGGAATTAAAGGGACAAACAGGCGGTGGTAACCCATCTGTGAGTGGGGAGAGGAAAGGAGAGCCCTGCTTGAGCTTGAGCAGTTTGCTGACTAGGCAGGGTGGGTGCCAGGGTGACAGGAATGAGCCTGTGCTTGTTCTGCATCTGGATGAGGCAGCTCAAGAATTCAAGGATTTTTAAAATTTTCTGTGGCCTTTTATTTTCCCTATGCTTGTTTTTTTCCATGAGATGTTGAGGTTTCATCTGTCCAGGAACTCAGTATGGAAACTATAAATAGCTGTGACAGGGCCTGAAAGCTGAGCGAGTAAAAGCAGAGGAGATTTACGGCCAGGCTGGTTAAACCCTTGGCTGCTTGTGAGCACTGACTGTACTGCAGTGCCCTAAAGCCATCCAGGAGGAGCTGCATTCTGTGCAGCTCCAGAGGTGCAGTCCTGGGGGGAAACCACCCTCTGACGCTCGAGCTCGCTGCTTCTCCACCTGTGCAAAGTGGGGGACAAGGCACCATTCCCAATACTCCTATTCCAGCATCCAGAGGTCAAGAGCAGGCTTTGACATCTCTTGTTCAGCCTGGCTGTGAAAAGTTCTGTGATTATTGCACGTGTGTGCACAGCCCACTGCACAGACTGTGCTTCATTTCCCATCAGGGCATGGCTGATGGAAGGAGCCCTGAGCACCCCTGGGGGCTCTGGGATCCTCCTCGTGCCTGGGCACAGCTCCTGGGCTTTGGGCCAAGCCCCTGCCCCGCGCTCTGCTCTCCTCACGTCGCTGTCCCTGCGCAGAACCTGGCACAACGGGGGTGGGCAGGAAGGCAAAGCATGGCCAGGGAGCTTGGACATAGCTCACCCCACTGCTGCAGAATAGGGGCCCTAAAGTCTGATTTACTTTCTCTGAAAATTCATCAGTTACACACATAAATATCTATTTCAAAATGGGCTGTGGGCACTTGGAATGGGAAAGGGACTGTCTTTTATGTACTTGTTTATTTATTTATGGGTGAGGTTTATTTGTCTCCTGGGCTTATCCCAGGCCATAACCACCCTGTTTGTTGCCATTTGCCATCAGGTGTTATATTTAGCCACTTGTATGTGACGGCAAATACACTGTGGCTTCTACTTTCATCAGTGGCAAGTAGTATTTCTAAATATCTCAGATCCTCGAGATGTACCAGAGTATTGGAAATACTCTGGTCTGGGGGAAAGCTGCAGCTCTGCGTTTCACTAGTGAGTTTCCACATGTCTCTTGCTCAAAGCTCAGTGATCTGTGACAGCAATTCCTGAAACTGGACCTGACGTTGCTTGGCTCTTGGGAGTGTGAGCCAACAGCAAAATGCTGGGGTTCAAAGGACACTTTCAAAGGACACCAAAAGAAAGATTTTTCTAGCAACAAAGACCAGAGTAACCTTCCCACTCCACAGTACCAGGAATGTGAGACTAGAGTGCTTGCTTTCCTTAGGATTAATTTTCCATACTGGTGAGAAGTGTAAACAGGCATGCCAGGCTCCTGGGCCAAGCACGGCACAAGTGGGGCCGTCCCGCTGCTGAGCACTCGTGTGCTCTGCACACTCAGCTCAGGGTTTGCTTCATGCCAAGCTATGAGTGTGCATAAAGTTACAGAATAACCCAAAAGCAAAGGGAAGTTGGTATTTCTGAGCCTTGAGGCTGCTCACACACACGTGATGCTGTCTGTGCTGCAGAGTTGGTGGTTGGTGCTCCCTCTGTGCCAGACCCTCCTGCCTGGGCAGAGACCCAGTGCTGGGGCAGGAGCAGCCTGTGCCAGCACAGCCTCCCCAAACTGCATGTCCATGCTGGTAATAATAATTTATAATAATAATTTATAATAATATAATATAATATAATAATAATAATTTTAATAAATACTACCCAGTAGTTTTTATTGAGAGGCCACACACAAATGGAAAGGTCAGTGTGTTTAGAACCAGTAGAAGAAATGTTCTTCTCACAGAGTATTGTATCCCTTTGGAATTCATGTATGAAAAAGATTTAAGCACATAGCTTGGCTAGAATAAAAAGAAAAACTTTGGCAGGATCGGTGTTTGTCCATTTATAGCATCTGGGGCTGTGCAGGCCCTGGCCAGATGTATCTGCATAACCAAAGAGCCCTCACTGGGATCAGGAGGCTGCAATGAGCAGGATGGGCAGGGGATGGGAGCAGGATGGGCAGGGGATGGGAGCAGGATGGGCAGGGAGCCAAATCTGACGGGTTGACTGCCCTGACTCAGGTCACAGGCTCACTTGGAAACACAGCCAATCCTCGGGGAAGGCAGGGGTTCAAGGCCAGGGAAATAGTTGGGCCACAGCATTTGGATAAGGGTGAAAAGAGAAAGAGGAAAAAAACCAACTGGGTTATATCTGGTCACTCACCTCCGCGGTATTGTGTAAATACAGTCTGGGAATGGCTCACTGCCAAGCACATCCCAGCTCAGCCTCTGCTNATCTGTGGGAAGCACAGATCTTAGGCTTAAGAAAAGGAATTGGAGAAGAAAAAAAAAAAGACATTTCTATGCATCAACAATGCAAAGATTTCCTTTGAAAGAATCCAAGCAGTGGCCCGTCATCTGCTTTGAAAGGGAAGAGTTTTCCTTCCTCAAGCAAGCAGTGGATCCTGCGGCTCCCACTGCCCCCCCGAGGGCAGGGCGCTGTGTCTGGGCTGGCTGGGGGTGTCTGGGCCATCGTAGCAGCTCTCCTCTCACTGCCCACCCCGCTGCTTCCAGCTGGGGTCCCCAGGACTGACCCTCACACATGGAGCAGGCTGCTGTGGGCTGCTGCAATAGGCAGCCCATTATTTACTTGGTGGTGCTCTTATCTGGGGCTGTCTTACAGCACGTTGTGTGCTTTGGGTGACTCATGGCTGCACTTCAATAGAAAAAGGAATTAAAGGGACAAACAGGCGGTGGTAACCCATCTGTGAGTGGGGAGAGGAAAGGAGAGCCCTGCTTGAGCTTGAGCAGTTTGCTGACTAGGCAGGGTGGGTGCCAGGGTGACAGGAATGAGCCTGTGCTTGTTCTGCATCTGGATGAGGCAGCTCAAGAATTCAAGGATTTTTAAAATTTTCTGTGGCCTTTTATTTTCCCTATGCTTGTTTTTTTCCATGAGATGTTGAGGTTTCATCTGTCCAGGAACTCAGTATGGAAACTATAAATAGCTGTGACAGGGCCTGAAAGCTGAGCGAGTAAAAGCAGAGGAGATTTACGGCCAGGCTGGTTAAACCCTTGGCTGCTTGTGAGCACTGACTGTACTGCAGTGCCCTAAAGCCATCCAGGAGGAGCTGCATTCTGTGCAGCTCCAGAGGTGCAGTCCTGGGGGGAAACCACCCTCTGACGCTCGAGCTCGCTGCTTCTCCACCTGTGCAAAGTGGGGGACAAGGCACCATTCCCAATACTCCTATTCCAGCATCCAGAGGTCAAGAGCAGGCTTTGACATCTCTTGTTCAGCCTGGCTGTGAAAAGTTCTGTGATTATTGCACGTGTGTGCACAGCCCACTGCACAGACTGTGCTTCATTTCCCATCAGGGCATGGCTGATGGAAGGAGCCCTGAGCACCCCTGGGGGCTCTGGGATCCTCCTCGTGCCTGGGCACAGCTCCTGGGCTTTGGGCCAAGCCCCTGCCCCGCGCTCTGCTCTCCTCACGTCGCTGTCCCTGCGCAGAACCTGGCACAACGGGGGTGGGCAGGAAGGCAAAGCATGGCCAGGGAGCTTGGACATAGCTCACCCCACTGCTGCAGAATAGGGGCCCTAAAGTCTGATTTACTTTCTCTGAAAATTCATCAGTTACACACATAAATATCTATTTCAAAATGGGCTGTGGGCACTTGGAATGGGAAAGGGACTGTCTTTTATGTACTTGTTTATTTATTTATGGGTGAGGTTTATTTGTCTCCTGGGCTTATCCCAGGCCATAACCACCCTGTTTGTTGCCATTTGCCATCAGGTGTTATATTTAGCCACTTGTATGTGACGGCAAATACACTGTGGCTTCTACTTTCATCAGTGGCAAGTAGTATTTCTAAATATCTCAGATCCTCGAGATGTACCAGAGTATTGGAAATACTCTGGTCTGGGGGAAAGCTGCAGCTCTGCGTTTCACTAGTGAGTTTCCACATGTCTCTTGCTCAAAGCTCAGTGATCTGTGACAGCAATTCCTGAAACTGGACCTGACGTTGCTTGGCTCTTGGGAGTGTGAGCCAACAGCAAAATGCTGGGGTTCAAAGGACACTTTCAAAGGACACCAAAAGAAAGATTTTTCTAGCAACAAAGACCAGAGTAACCTTCCCACTCCACAGTACCAGGAATGTGAGACTAGAGTGCTTGCTTTCCTTAGGATTAATTTTCCATACTGGTGAGAAGTGTAAACAGGCATGCCAGGCTCCTGGGCCAAGCACGGCACAAGTGGGGCCGTCCCGCTGCTGAGCACTCGTGTGCTCTGCACACTCAGCTCAGGGTTTGCTTCATGCCAAGCTATGAGTGTGCATAAAGTTACAGAATAACCCAAAAGCAAAGGGAAGTTGGTATTTCTGAGCCTTGAGGCTGCTCACACACACGTGATGCTGTCTGTGCTGCAGAGTTGGTGGTTGGTGCTCCCTCTGTGCCAGACCCTCCTGCCTGGGCAGAGACCCAGTGCTGGGGCAGGAGCAGCCTGTGCCAGCACAGCCTCCCCAAACTGCATGTCCATGCTGGTAATAATAATTTATAATAATAATTTA
>VXAC01000785.1:107743-180539 GCA_013399225.1 Rhipidura dahli | reverse complement strand
CCCAGTTTGTACTTGTGTACAGAGTTAGCCCACCCAAAGTGAAGAATCACACATTTGGTCTTGCTACACTTCATGCCAGTGGTGATTGCTCAATGCTCCAATCTATCTAGATATCCTGCAAGGTCTCTTGGGAGAGTCAACACCTCACAGTATGGTGTCATGTTTTCAGTCCCTGTATCCACATCACTAATGAAAATACTGAGCAAATTGTCTCTGGAACAGAACTGTGAAGCATCACCTTACATTGCCTATTCTTTACATTAGCTTTGTGCATAGATAGGTCATCTGCACTGTCCCATGATCTTGTGCACAGCCATGCTTTATTTTCATTTAGGTCAGCAGGAACACCCAATACAATGTTCACTTGGACTTTTTGTGTTTAGGAGGACAGGTTATCAGATTACATTAGAATGGCGTAGGGAGATGACGTGTCATTTATAAAATTAACTGTTGCATGGACAAATAGACCACATTTGAATTGATTTAAAAGTGGGGTAAGTGTACATAAGTTTATATGATCAGTGTGTCTTTTCATGTAATTGCAGTACCACTTGCAAACCCCAACTGCTCTATCATAGAAATGGAGTTTCAATACACACTGAGAAATGTTGCTGCCACTTGCAAGACAAAAAAGCAACATCCTCTTCTAAAACAAAATCAGAATAAAAAGCAGCAGTGCTATTGCCAGAGATCTTTGATAGTTTTGGAATTATATTAATGAGCAGAAAGTGATTAGACTACTGGTTTGCCCTGGCCAGAGACTGCAGTGACTAAAAGTGTAAATTAAACATGAGGTAAAGAGAGCTCTAAACATCAATTACAATGTCCCCATGTTTTCTTCGTTGTAAGTTACTGTTCTGTATGTGTGTCATTTGGGAGTTAAGTAATTGAACAGAATGTGAACTCTCTTTTGTTCTTCACTGTGCTCTGGACCAGATTGTGCTGTTACTCTAAGGAACCTTCCCAGCACCTGTCTCTTTGAAGAAACAGGTGATACACAGGATGGCAGCACTGATCTTTTTGAGATTTCTGGGGCTATGTCTCTTGTAGAATGCACAGACAGGATCTGAAATTGTTTCTAACTAATGTTGAATTTGAATACAGTGACTGAGCCTGCAATAGCAGGAAAGACAATCATATGCAGTGCAGGCTGAGCAATACTGTATTTACTATGTCTCTGAATAACTTAGATGATGCTGAGAATGCTAAGTCATTATTAAGGGTTTCTGAGGCCTCTGCTGCAGTTTAAGAAGAAAATAAGACACTTGATACATTAGAAAAGAACACCAGAAAATAATATAAAAGTATTTATGTCAAACAGTATTTTTATTTATTAATTTACCTTTAAAATAAACCAGTGATATCTGTCTAGAGCTCTTGAAGCAATGACAAGCAATATGATCAGTAAATCTTTGCAGGGCTGAAATGACTTTTTCAGCAGAAACACAGCCACCCTCTTTTATCATGGCAGGGAGCATTAGTGTGCTAAATTTACAGGCTACTGCAATACTGGAGCTCTAAGCAGTTGCTTACATTTTCTCTCCAATGCTTTAATGCTTTTGAAATCCTGGTGTTTACTTCCCTATGAAAATGGTTTTTTTTTGAGGATGTTTATAACTAGGACTTTTATTAGACATTGGAGACTTTTGTTTCCATGGTTGTTTGTAAACAAACAATGACTAGAAGAATGAAAATACATTCAAAATACCACAACAGTGATGGTACATATATGATATGTTTTGTTTCAGGAATATTTCAATAATGAGAATTGTGCCAAAAAGGGAAAGAACAAAAGTTTTATGCATTCATAAGAAATGATAATATTTCTGTAAGGGATTTGAATAAAGGCTTTTAGTAGAATACCTGCTATTTTCAAACCACTTCAATTTGTTAAATAAAAAAGGTCCTTCTCCTCATTAGCCTTGTCTTGATGTCTTTCCTCTGACACTGCCTGCCCAGACTTCTCAACACACATGTCAGGGATGCAGAGAAGCATGACCTCTGCTTTAAAGATGGAAAAAATGGCACACAGAGAGATTACAGAGACTGATGTTCCACTGTTGGTACAACTCTACTCACTTAATGAAAAAATAATTCCTAAAACTTGAGGTATTTCAAATGTGCATGCTTAAAAAAGTTAAAACTTGGGGTTAGGTTTTGGTTCTGAATTTGGTTCTAAAGATCTCTGAATAGATTGCGAACTGTTACACTCAAGAAGTCCTAAATTTTGACTGGGTCCAGGTGAAAGATATGCATATTATCCCACGGGTTGGTTTTAATTGCTAAAAGTGAAGTGGTACTGGTCACTGCACTTGCTTAGACCAACTCTCACCTCTTGCTGAGCCAGGAGGAAATTGAGTCAGGAAGTGGATGTGTCAGGATTACTTTGGGAAACTGCCCTCAGGATTTACAGCACCTGACTCTGAGCCCTGAAGCCTTCCCAAACACTGGCCTGTCTGTGACTGTGTAGATACTCCTGGTCTTTCCTTTTGTCCAAATCTTTCATATATATGAGTCATTGTTGGGTGCAAGAGGAAAAACCGTGAAAATATGAGATAGTTGCAAGAAAAGGGTAAGGATTAAAACCCTACCTGTTGGGACCGTGTTCCTCCTGTCCAGGATGGGGAAGAAAGTTATCATGAAGCATTTGCTGACGTAGAAGATGTCTCCCTCTGTGCAAGGAAAGATTTTGAAGTTGATAATAATATTAGAATTTATATCAACAGTAACAAAACAACCACCACCAATAAAATAAAAACAGTAATAATAATAGAAGCAGGGCTTTATTAAAAAGAAAAAAAAGCTTTTGTAAGGTGAATGAAATGTGTGAGCACTAAAGATCTATTGAGCAAAGGCAGGGATAGAAAAAAGTCAAAATATTCAGAAAAGCTTCCTAACATGCAGCAGCATTACCATGCAACAGGAACTTAAACCCTCTCTATGTGAAGTTGCTCCCTTTTTTGCCTCATTCACTTTGCAAAGTAGTAAAGACAGGGGGCAGGGATGATAAGTATTGATAGCAAACTCAAAGAATCTCCTGAAATGTATTATAAACCTCTATGATGAACAGTTTTACATTCATGCTGAAAATATATGGAACAACCCTTTTAATGTTTTACTGAATCTTTAGCAATTTGACGTCCTCTGAAAGATGCCATGCAATTTCTAAAGTAATAATTTTCCCTAGATTAGAGATTCATGGTAAGGATTTATTAGGCATGCAGCACTCAGTAGAAGTGAAGGGAATAGCTGAAATTTTTTAGATATAAACACACAGGCTGGTATTTTTTTTGTTGACTATTCTGTTCTCCTTCTAGACTAGATTTTTGTGTAATATTTATCTTAAAAAAGGGAAAACTATATTGAAACAATTTATCCACTAACAGAGTGAGAGACATTACACCCCACAACTCACAGGAGCTGCCTTTGGCAGTTTTTTCACATCTTCTGCAGTCTACTGATGAACACTTGCTTACAGAGAAGCTTAAGAAAACATACCAACAACTACAAATGCTATGTCACAGCCTTTCTACATAAGTTTAACTAGGACCAGAAGAACACTTCCAGAAGAGATTCACAGAGAAATCTTCCCTTAGGTTAGCTCCTGACTCTTGAGATAGGAGGTCTTTTTTAGTGTAATCAACTGAGGGAACCCATGAAGAAAGAAACTATTTTCTTGACTTAATTGTAATACCAAATTTGACATAAAAAAGACAAGAGGACTTAATGATTGCAGTGGACCTATAATTTCTCATTAAATTTGTAGCTTTCTTAGCCTTTCAGACATAAATCAGGAAACTAAAATTTGTTCCAGTTGAGCAGGAAATTACACAGTCTGCTAAATGCTGGTTCAGTTGCAGCAAGCCAGGTAATATGGTGATTTTTCTCCTGCAGTCTAATAATGTAATTTATTAATTTAGTTGGGAAGTTCCCAACTAATTTCTCTCTGGTGATGAGCAATGCAGAGTTTCATCCTTTGGAGAAGAACAAAAAAAGATTACTGCTGAAGAACACATTCAGTGAGTAGGTCGGGGCGCAGCTGCAGTGGGAGGTGCAGGTGGAGCTCTGGCTGCTGGAGCCCAGGCAGAGCCTGTCAAGAGCCGACCCTGGGCACAACAAGGGCCCGGGACCCGTGGCCCAGCCAGGGGACCGGACACTGAGACACGGCAGGAGCCGATGGCCCCAGAGCTTCCCACACTCACACCGGTGAGGGGATGAAAGCCCAGGGNCAGAGCTTCCCACACTCACACCGGTGAGGGGATGAAAGCCCAGGGCTTCCTTTGTTCTGGGTCCCTCCTCGGAGGCACCAGCTCCAGCTGCTGGTTTGTTACTGCACTGTGCTGGAATTGCTTTAAGGATCCAGATACCTGAGACTCTGCTGTAGGAAACCCGGGGTCAATCCAATAAGGGGATCTGGTGTGACTGCGTGAGTGAGAGGGGTGTATTTGGGAAGGGGCCTCGGTCCCAGATCAGGGGGTGAAAGAGTGATTACCAGACAGGAGAATTTCCTTGACAGCTGTCATTAGACCGGTGNTTTTTATTTATTTTATTTTTATAATATTTATGCCATAAAAAACCATACAAAAGAAAATTCAAACACGTGGTTTCCAGAGCAGGAGGAATTTTGTCTTTCTGACTTAAGGATGTTTCTACAGCATGTGTTTGGTGTGTCTGGTGTTTTTTGCATGGATTCAGTGTTTATGCACTGTGTGGCTTGTTCACACACTTCTGTCTTGGAAAGCCCAACCTGATGCATGGGAGGAGTGGTCCCGCTGTGTGCTGCTAAAATGAATACTACTAACATTTGTGAGAAAACATTCATGCTTGGAAAGAAGCAAGCTGTCAGGAGATCTTTTATTAATCTGGAAAACTTCTAAGACCTTACTTTAAAGCTCCTTTTTATGGAAATACACTTTTTGTACCATTAGGAGCAAACACATCCAAATGGTGTTATTTGAAAACTATCTGAAACACTGGCTTTGCATCATGTGCAAGGATGGCAAAAGTATGTAATTAACAAAAGGAGACCAGGAGACCATTTTATTTAACCTAGGAGATCAAAGAAGCTATAGTTTTTCAGGAATACCATCTTCTTGTGGAAATTCCTTTATACTGTAAACACATTATTTTTTAATTGCGAAGTTTCAGGAAGACCTTTTCTTATTTTTTTTGGGAATGTCAATGGTGATTCACAGTAGTGGACTGATTTAGTCTGAAGAGAACCTCAATTCAGTTTTTCAATGTCTCCCATGATGGAGATCCCACAGCCTTTATGTTCAGCTCCAGTCTTTGTTTACCCTGCTCTGGTGAAGAGTTAGTTCCTTGTATGTATTTGGACCTTATTTCTTGTGCTGTAACTTGTGGCTGTTGCTCCCTTATCCCTTTGGTTCTGTACCTCCAGAAAGTATGTGGGCAATTTTCTCTGTAATTCACCGTGTATTAGGTAGTAGAAGTTAATATTTAGATCCCTCAGCAGCTGGCTTATGCAGGTCAATCACACTTTTCAGTCCCAGCTTGCTTGTTGTGTGCTCCCAGCCCTGGCTGCCTTAAGAACCCGCTGCCAGACTCATTTCAGTGTATCAGTGTCTTTCTGTTTCCTGGGGACATAAAACTGGTTTAAGGGCTCCTGTTTTGGGTTCACAAGTGCTGTGACATGAGGTCTGAAGCATGGTTTCTTTCATGTTAGTCTGCCTGTGCCTGTCCTCTCTGTCAGCTTTCCTAGTTATAAACATATTGTGCATTATAACCATTATATAAGACCATAAGATTCTTGCAGATACACACTTGAAATATGTGGACAGGCTTTGCTGACTTTGTTTAAGAAGTCCTGTATCACCCGAATGGTGAAAAATATAACTGTTATTTGCAAATATGCCTTCAGCTTCCTGCTGACTGACATTCCCTGGTGAATAGGACAGTGGTGCCATATGGCATTAATACATGACATTCCCTCTGAGACATTTCAGGACCTGTGCATGCTCTTTTGACCTATTGCCCCTATTGCTCCAGGTGGCTTGAAGGCAAGAATGGTGGAGACAGCAAGGCCATGACCTTGCCTTCTGTGAACCAAAGCACATGTTACAGGGTGTTAAGAAATATTTTTCCTTGATTCACTCTGAGTCTGTAAGCATGTGTCTTGTCGTAGAATGTGGGTGGCAAAACTGTATGATTTACTTCTTTCTACTGAAAAACAATGGATACTGAAACTAGTTTAGAAGACAGGGAGATTGGTAATTTCAGATTCTCTAGCTGTTGCTAAATATAGTCTATGGCCTCTAGCAAACCGGGGAGTTAACTTGCTGGCTCCTGTTCTGCCTTGCTAAATTTTCCTTCTTCTGTTGTGCTTTTCTTGGTGAGAAGAGTGTATCAGAGCTGACACCAAAATATTGCAATGTAGATCAGTATAGAAATTTCTTCTTTGGGTAGAGGGGATAAAAGGGAAGACAAAAAATTAGCATAAAATCCCTGTCTTGCTGAGATTTGGGAAAAGTTAACATTTGGAAAATTTACATTTTGCTGTGGTTTGAAATAAGAGGGTTATGTTGCTGGAGCTGCAGTTTAATCTTCTATTAGAACATACCTTTTAAATCAAAGAAAATCCTTTATCCTTGTTATCTTTTGCTTCCTGATATTACCCATAATTAACATTGCCATATAGTTTTAGATAAGGCCACAAGTTTTACACAAAAAGACTGCTCATTTCTTCTTATAAGCATGACATGGATAATATTTTGACACTAGGTATGGCATCACTTTGAAAAACCTGCAGAAAGTTGTAGCAGATGAGGCACCTTTTTTTCCCACAGAGGGCAGTGTTTATTTGCTGAACAATTTATCATTTAGTGTGTGCATTTTTATACAATGTACCCTTTCCACAGGCAAAGAGCAGAAAAGGACACTGCAAATAAGTCCTGCCTTTGGTTCTTTCTCTTTTTCATTACTATTGCTGGGAGCATAAATGCCTTTTTAATGAAGATTAAAAAAAAAAAAAAGGAAATAAATATTTTCCATACCACAGAATTTGAGACAATGAAAGAGGAATTCCTTCCTACATTTTCCTAGTAAAAATACAACTTGCTACTGGAAATGTACAGACATGTTTAAACCTCCAAAAATTATCATACAACCTTCTTTCCTTTCACATACAGGTACATAGTGTCACCCTTTACATCAATAAAAAAATTAGTGAATGTTAGAGTGTTCTTTATTCAAGTACATCAAGATAGAAATGCTCCTCTTGCCAAGTTTTATGCTTCAGTTTAAGTGGTTGTTGTCTAGGTAACATAAGTTTAGTCAATTGGGGCATCTTACAAAAATGAGACTATCAAGTTAGTTGCAGGTATGGAATTAGATATTTGGATAACTTGTTAAATACATCAACATCACTATCCATCCACCTCACACCCCCAAAATATTGTAGTGAAAATAAAGCAATAAGGTACAATATTTGCATGATGCATAGACTGTTTTCAGAGGTTCTATCTGATCTGGCTAAGGTCTAGAGCTAAAGTGCTCTCTGAAAGCTTTTACTTCAATGAAATTGCCTAAAACTCCAAGATCCTCAGTGTAAAACAACAGTAGTAATATTTGTGCATGATAATTTATTTGGGGATCAGTTACCAGATGTTAGAATTTTGCTGTATCTTAATATATCTGTTTTTCTTTGCTGCCCATTTATTATAGACTATTCACTGAAATTTACTTACTACAGCTTAAATGAAAGAGTTGATTGAAAAAGGAAAAAATTAACTGCTGTGTAGAAACTTGAAAGTAGAAATTGTTTTGCAATTTTGCACTATTTCAAGTGGAACAGATTTTAATATTTGTACTGATTTTTTTAAAATGTCAGAGTAATTTTAATTTAAAACCTTTAAATTTGCTTTAATTTACTATTATTATTGTTGTTATTGTTATTAGTATTATTATTAGTGTAGTTTTGGTATTATGATTTTATATTTTTCAGTCAGGTGAAATAAATCAAATGATAGAGGTGGTCCATGAATTGTTTTCTTTCTTTTTCTATATTCCCCACTACTTTTGGTAAGAATAAGAAAAATCTTGACCTTGGGGAAAAAATAATAGCTTGGAGACTCTCAGTTCTAAAGGAATAGGAATTAATTTTTTCAATATGTCTTGTAAAAGGTTAGGTATTTCTTTTTCACCTTTTTTTTTTTTAAAAAAAGACAATCAGGAAATTGGTCTTCTAGTTTGTACTCAAGTTTTTCCATGCTGAAGATAATTTTATAGGTCACAGAGAGGAAGATAAAAAATGTGTTGGTAGATGGGTGAAAAATCTAGAATCTAGAGGGTTTTTTTAAACACAACTTAAAAAAACATCTAATGGCTAAGGTACTAGTTTAGTTGGAAATTCCTTCTCAAATATCATTTGAGATAATGATATATTATCCTGAATACATTAAATAATGATTTTACAAATCAGTAAAAATATATTTGTCACCAAAAGCCCACATATGGGAGGAAGATGAATTATTTTATTTAAAGCAATAAAAGACAATGAAACAATTTTCAGCTAAGTGCTAATTATCTATGCAGTTTTGTTGACTTCAGTTCCTCATTGTTATGCTAGCTGAAGAGAGACTCCTTGGTGCCATTCTTCAGTCAAAAATGAAGGTTCAAGAAAGACAAATGCAGGGCCCTGCACTCAGGAAGGAACAACCCCAGGCACCAGCACAGGCTGGGGGTGACCTGCTGGAAAGCAGCTCTGTGGAGAAGGAGCTGGGGGTGCTGGTGGACAACAAGCTCTCCATGGACCAGCAGTGTGCCCTGGGGGATAAGGTGAGTGACAACTTGGGATGCCTTAGGAAGAGCACTGCCAGCAGATTGAGGGAGGTGATCCTGCCCCTCTGCTCAGCCCTGGTAATGCTGCATGTGGAGTGTTTTGTCCAGTTCTGGGCACCTCAGCACAAGAAAGGCATGGAGCTCCTGGAGCAGGTCCAGCAGAGGGTGACAAAGATGATTAAGGGACTGGAGCATCTCTCTTAAGGGGAAAGGCTGAGGGAGCTGGGCCTGTTCAGCCTCAAGAAGAGAACTTCGAGGGGACCTTATCAATATTTTTAAGTATCTAGAAGGAGGGTGTCATAGAATCACAGAAATATTTAGGTTGGAAAGGACCTCTGAGATCATCAAGTTCAACCTTTGACTGACCACCCTTGTCAATTAAAGGGTGCACTTATCCTGCTGCCAGGAGAATGCCATGGGAGACAGTATCAAATGCTTTGCTGAAGTACGAATCCACAGACTCTCCCTCATCCTCTAGGTGGGTCACCTGGTCATAGAAGGAGATCAGGTTGGTGAAGGGGATTTGCCTTTTCTAAAGCTATGCTGGCTAGGCCAGATCCCTTTGTTATCCTTTATGTGTGCTGCATGATCACACTCCAGATGATCTGCTCCATAACCTCCCCCAGCAATGAGGTCAGGGGAATGGAGCCAGGCTCTTCTCAGTGGTGCCAAGCAGTGGGACAAGGTACAGCCGGCAGAAACTGATATTTCTGAACAGAAGTTCCTCCTGATTATGAGGAAGAACTTTACTGTGTGGATGATGACACACAAGAACAGGTTTCCCAGAGAGGGTGTAGAGTCTCCCTCACTGGAGATATTCAAGAACCACTTGGGCACAGTCCTGTGCCATGTGCTTTAAGATGACCCTGCTTGAGCAGAGAGATTGGACCAGATAACCCACTGTCATGCCTTCCAATCTTACCTATTTTGTGTTTATGTGGTTCTGTGAATGGTGAAATGAAATGCTTCCTTTGATGATACTCCCTCTCTGAAAGCTTACTTTCAGCATAGATCACTTTTCTGTTCTGATTTACAAGTCAGTACAAGATATTATTTCTTTGTCAGAGCTGCAGAGTTGTGCAGGAATGCAAATGCAGGAAAAGAAAACTTTCTGTTCACGATATTGC
This sequence comes from Rhipidura dahli, assembly GCA_013399225.1. Taxonomy (NCBI): domain Eukaryota; kingdom Metazoa; phylum Chordata; class Aves; order Passeriformes; family Rhipiduridae; genus Rhipidura; species Rhipidura dahli. The sequence goes on along the minus strand of VXAC01000785.1, from coordinate 170,613 downwards.
CAGAACCTCAGTACCCCACTTGTCTTTGTTACCTAACAGGGAGTGTCCTCAAAGACAATTTTTGTTCTGGTCTGTATTTGGAGAGCCCACTTCACAGGGAGCACTCTAGGGAGCTGTCTACATTAATTGCCATTCAGCCTTCTAGGTCCTCTGAGGGAAAAAAAATAATCAACAGCTGTTTAAGTTTGTTTATTCTGGCAAAAGGGAAGCTGCTGATATTTATATTAAATATTAGAAAATGTTCCCCCCAAAATCCTTGCTGTTTTGAATAAGGCATCTAAACTTGCCTTCTTGAGTGACGAAATGTACCATAACAGTTGTTCTATAACTTGCTTTGGTGTAATATTAACAGAGAATGATGCTGCTAATAAGCAAATTTTAAACTTATCATGAGAAACATATCCTGAAAGTGAAAGTGTTCCCTGTGGTAAGGAGTTAGTCATATAAATAAATCTTCACCCACGTGCTTTCCTTCTTTAAAATATATTATAGAGGTGAAAAATCATCAATATTCTTTGTATCATTCAAGGAGTGCAAACCAGCCTCATGGGGCTTCAAAATCTCAAATCCCAAGCTGTGCTTTTAGGCAATATTTTTACAATCTCAGCAGAAAAAGTCACATGGGACAAAAAGATCTTATCTTTCTTGTCTCTGTTTTTTTTTTAACAAAGCTGTTTTAAAACTGAATATTACAGAATGTGCTTCTCAAATCCTTACTGTTTTGAATAAGGCATCTAAACTTGTCTGCTTGAGTGACATAACAAAATTCCTCTTAGCGTCAGTGGAGTTACTTGATAGCTGTGACTACTTATAATAGGTATTCTGTGACTAATGTTCTTTTTCTTACATCTTGAGATAATAAAAAACCAAAATAGATGGCCTTCTTAACTTGTTAGAAGCTGAAAAAGCACCTGGATTTAGATGAATCATTTGATACAAAGCTTTTAAAGTAAATAATCCCTAAAAATATTATTTTTTGTATTTAACTGTGATCTATGGGTTGCTAAATTCATTTGTAAAAAACACATCAAGAAACACTTAGAAAATTAAGAAGACAAAAGAGGAAACTGTTCTGGTCAAATGTCAGCACATTAGCTGAAGTCTCCACAGTACACCCAGACCTACAGCCTAAAGGTACCTGTGGCCATTTCATGAAATAAAAATAGTGCTTGGGAAAAAGCCAAACCAAAACAACAAACCAAACAAAAATCCAAAACAACACAAAACAAAACAAAAACTCCAGAACAAAACCAAACAAAACTACAAGATGTGAAAATGAGTCCAGTCTGAGAAGCTGCTTCAAAAAACCAAATTCACGATGATGATGACCTTTTAGTGCATCTGAACATCAGTGCTATAAACCGTAGAAGAAACTAAGGAAACTTTGGACAAGCTTCCAGCATTTCCACCGATATAATACCACTGATAAACTTTACTATCACCTTCAATTGCCTCAATGAAATAGCCTATAAAAAATGTTTTAAAAGTTGTTATCAGTCAAAAGCTTTCCTGACATTGCACCATTGAAAATTCCCCATGATAACCATCTGTAAAAGGTAATTCTATAAACAGCAACAGGAAAAAAAAAATTAACCACAACCGAAAAACAAACCCAGAACCCACCTCCAAAGCCAGTTCATTTGTATTAATGGGAGAAGTTTCATTTCTTGAAGAACAGAAAGAAATAAAATCTGGTTTGGCAAAAAAACCCAAACAGTGCCTCAAAAAAGCATGCTCATTCTAAGTCAAGAAAAGGAAAAACACTGTCTAAGTAAGTGCAGTATCTAGGGACTTTTTTTCAGGAATTTTTAGCCCACCTTGTAAGGACCTAGCCTGTTGAATACCTCAGGGGATAAGCCAGCTTTAGAAAGGCAGTTATTAAACTAGTGAACACAAAACATAAAATGTATTAAAAAAGGATTTTGTTTGCAGCAGTAAAACCAAACTGTCATGGTAAAATGCATCTCAACATTCAGAACCAATACCTGTCTTCCAGTATCAGGGACAGTGTTTTTCTCTGTTCTTGGGGGCCTTAGAGGACCAACTAGGTTTTAATAATCAGTTTGAACTTACATTTCATTACTCATAAGACATTTTGAGGTTTTTCTTTGTAAAGCCAGAGAAGATATAGCAGTAATTACCACCTCATAATCTAGAAATACTCCTTTAGAGTATCAGTCCTCATTTCAGCAACTGGTGAACATCAATATGCAGGTCTATGCCAGAACAAACTCAAAACAGATCAGAGATTTGGTTTGAAGTGCACTATGAATAACAGAACTTTTCTTCTCTGATGATTCTTAGTTGGCGCAGGCAGACAGCCAGGAGATCCACAAACCCAAGGCTGAAACACAAAGATTAAACTTATTTCTGTTACCTTGATAACTGGGAGATCCCCGAAGCAGCAGTTGGGAAGGGATGCACAAGCAGCGACACAGACACCATTAAACTCAGTCCTTGCTAGAGAATCACCAGTCTGCTCTGCACACAGGTTTATCAAGGATTACTTCCAGCTGCAAGGTCACTGGAGCATATTTTCAATCCTCCTACCAGTTTTCTACTTTTAACCCATTCCTTCCAACATTCCTCCTTTTTTTTTTTTTTTTTTTTTAAGCATGATAGCATATGCCTCAGTATTTTTGATGCTTGGGACTTTTACAACTTGAATTCCCACATTCCCTTTTTTGGCCTAAACCATTTGCTGAATTTTATTCTGTCTTTAAGAGAACTTCACTAACTTCTATAACATGCTTTTTAATTCTGAAACTCCAAAACATTTGATCCCGTAATGTTACTGGGTATGATTGTTGGTAGAGCTGCAAAGAGGAAAAAAATCTAATCAGTTGAACCAAGCCTGGCTAGTCCAGATTGATGATGTTTCTCAAGCTTTTGGTCATATTCTTGATTGCTGAGAGAAATGTTATTCCCTGCTTCAGATGTACTTCCTCCCCAGGTACATCCAACTTCATTTCTAGATGGTAATTTTCACTTTAATTCCTGATTTATCAAGTTTGCACCATGGTCACAAAAGACTTGCCGAATGATTGAGCTGCTCATTCTCTGTCATCTTCAGTGAATAAACGTTGGCTTTGGAAATATTTTTTTCCCAGGATCTTGAATACTGTGTGTCTGAGGTCTCTGAGTTTTTGATACAACTGCAGGTGAGAGACATCAAGCCTGTAAAATCCTGCCTCCAGCATTTGGCTTCTAGTGCATTTCCAATTTCACAGATAGACCTTCACTATCTCCATTATCATTTGCCTGACCCTTTAGTTCCAGATCCTCATACCTACAGTTCTATGAGGGCACTTTGGAATGCAATGGTGGGGTTCTCCTACCTCCTTGAGCAGTAACCTCCTTTCATTCCCACTCATCTTTTGTGTCCCTTATGTCTTCCTGATGGCAAGGTCAGGTTCTTTTGACTGTTCCTGAGCCTCCATCCTCTGCATTTTTCTCAGGTATGGAAGGGTCTGCACTGGTTGGTTTCTCTCACACTCCCTGATAATCTTCAGCCTCTCCTCTTCCTCTTTAAGCTCTGCCACCAGCCTGAGCACATCATCCACCCGGTCATGCCACACACATGTGTCATCTCTGCTGCTCTCCAGTACCAAGGCCAGGCTCAGGCACTCCCTGCAGACAGAGACCTGGAAAGCCCCGTAATTCTGACAGTGCTCTGTGTGGGTCATCACACTCTTTCTAGAGATGGCTTTTGACCATGTGGAAACCATCGCTGAGTCTGTCTTAGTGGGCAGAAGAAAATAACCATGTGAGTTCACTTCAGGAGCTGTGAAGATGACTGTGCCCTCCCACATGCCCTGCCTGAGTGAACTGCAGTGCAAACTGCCTCATCACATCCTCTGACCTGCCATGTCCTGTTTGCCTGACCTTTTTGCTGCTGCCTGGGTCTCTCTCACTCCCTGCAGCCATCTAAATTTTCTGCAAAGCTCCTGGCAACCCTCCTCCCCACCTGAGTGGCTTTGCAAGGACTTCCATGCCCTGACAGGGCTCTGGTCTCCTGCTCAGGTGTCTCTGGGCTTGGGAGCCACGTTTTGCAGCTTGATCTGTGCCTACTCCCAGACTTCAGCTGCTGCTGTTGCTGCTGCTTCCATCTTAATGATGGACTGACTTCTGCCTCAACAACTGCCAATCCTGTTGGTCACTTTCTTCTCCCTTTGCTGCCCTGTCACTCTATCCAGTCACATTTACAAAGAATTACCTGAAGAAGAGAGTTTTTTAAAGCTTCTTCTTTATGGCCTTTTCTGGTTCCCGATTTTAAATCAAGGAAGGAGATAAGAGTCACTGCCATTCAAATACCTCAGTTAAGTACAGCCTCATCTTACTACCAAGCCCTTAGTTTGCCACAGATTTTTCTTTTCTATTTGTATCTTGTCTACCAGTAGAAATAACTGGAAACATGTTGTGAAACCCTGGAAACTTGTGAGCGACATGTTCCAATCCACTCCTTCCCTTGGTCTGTATTTGAAGTACAGGAAAAACCAGTGCACTGTGACGGCTTACTTAAAGGAAAGGTGCAGGAAACTACATGAATAAAACTGATTCCCTCTGTTCTAGACACTGATGTAGCATAAGTAGGAAAGGATTTATTCAGAATATATCTAAATATTGTTTTGATGTTTCCCTCCAGGACTCTGCAATCCCAAGTGTTTCATCACATTCTTCTCTTGGAGTTAGGGTTGAGGGTGAATGACAAAGATAGAATGAATGTATAAAACATTAGTCATGTGATGCCACTGCTTCTTTTGGCTGAGATTATAAATGTAAGAAATGGAAAAATAAGAATGACTAAAAAATGGGTAAAGAATGAAAAATGTTTTTGGGATCAGCACATTAGTGAAATAGTGAAATTCTGTTATAGTTAACCTTTTAAAGACTTTGATTCCAGAATTTCTAGATTGAAATATTTTAAACCTTCAGAGAAAGGTTTGTCTGACTCTGATATTTTAATATGTAAAACAAATACTTTTCTCTTTGTTTTTTGTTGTTTTTTTTCTAAAAAGTGAATCAATGAAAATATATTTTAGTAAACAATTCATTTTATATTTGATTAATAAAAGATATGTCACATCTGCTGCTGCTGAACTTGCATTCTTTAATAATAATGCACATAAATCCTCTGAACACTTTGACTGAATTGTATTAAATGCAGTGATGTACAAATCTCTGTAATGACAGCTGAAATAATGTCTCATATAATACCATCTTTTTATAATCATGATGTCTTGGAGAAAAAGCTTCTATACTCTGTCTCTGAACTGTTGGAAGTATTTGCTTACTTTTCACTTCCATTTTATGATATGTGACTTTTATTAGTGGAGTTTTATTTAGGACTGGATGCTGTGGTTGTTTGCTAGTGGTTATTGCCAATTTTATGGAGACATTTCTGCAGCCATTAAAATCTAGATGGGGTCACTCACTGCCTTGTCAACTTCATGGACAAGCCATTTACCTTCTTCAATGTGCACGCACCATACAAAGAAAATCAAGCCACTTCAGGGAAGGATGTTACTTCATGCAAAGAAGTAAGTTACAGAAGTGCATAATGAGCTTGTATGAAGCATACTTCATTCTGCAGAGGTAGTCATCCTTCTGCAGATATATAAACTAAATTCATCAAAGACAGATGTTGAAACAGAATGCAGATTTTCAGTGTCCCAGTCTCCTACACCACACTACCTTCTTCTCAGTGCTCCGAGACACTTCATGCCATTATAGGTACTGTGTGATTCCTTTCACATGCACAGCACAGGCTCACTGAGATATCCTAAGGAATGGATAGGAAAAATTATATTCTGTTTCCCTGCTGCATGCAGTGAAAGCTGGTTGCTGACAGAAAAACTTACTGTACAATTGAAAGTACAGCAAAAATAGGTTTTTTTTGCTTCTGGAAACTGCCACACTTGATGCCACTTCTAAGTACGTAGTTGAGAGTCCCTTAGATGTTTCCCTATGAAGCACAAAGTACATGTTTCTCAGTTCTGCTTGCTGCTAGGGTATGGCACACTATATGGTGCCACTGGCTAACTCAGGACCTTGGGAGGTCTGCAGTTTGACCTGCCTGGAGCAAGCTCAGCCATGGGGTGAGACCTGGGCTCAGGACTTTATCCTATGAGGACTGTAAACCTTACCAGGAAGGAGTCAGCTCTGTTCCAACTGCCCTCAGGGGAAAAAAATCTTCCCTTTATCTCCCATCATCTGACCTTGCTCAGCCTTCTCCACACAGTTTCTCCCAGCTCCACCAGCACTGCTGCCAGGCGAGCAGAGCCCCAGTGTCCCTGCCTTAGTTGTGTGTGGGTCCTTTTGTCCCCTTCCTCACTCTGTAATGGCCCATCTCAGTAGGACATCAGGATTAGATGGAGTATTATAAAGAGCGACTAAGCTCTTTAGACCCTGATGGACTTTGCTAAAAGCGTAAGCCTGGAGAACTCATTCTATACTTCTAATTCTCTATATGTTCAAGTAGAAAGTGTATGAATGAGAAGTATACATTTTTCCCAAAGTTGCCCTTCTAATTCACCTCTCCCCTCTTTCAAAGTATTCCTATGTCACAGGTCTCTGTGATTCTCTTAGCATTCCTCTTTTCTCTACTGTTTGATTTTACTTCCTGTCTCTTGCTTTCTGCAAGCTCTTTAGAGACAATAGTTGTGTTCATAAAATGACAATTAAAAACAGTCTCCTCAGAGTCTGCAGTATGATTTATTTTCTTATCCCTAAATTTATCTTTCTTTATTCCTGTTTGAAAACAATACAATTTAATTTTCAGTGCCACCTCTGAATGCCTGAAGTTTTTTTCTGATTTTCTAGTTTCAGAGAGCTGAAACATTTTCCTCCTCTGTGAGATATAGTCTTCTATAAGCTGTATTTGACTGTTAATGAGAAATCAGACACTGTGAAATGATAAAACATGTTGAAAAGAGAATGGCATACCTTATTAAGTCCCTAATTTCTTTTCCATTCTAGGGAATTTATCACCTACCTCTTTTATAGACTTTGAATTGTTAGGGGAAAAATTGTTAAGTTTCAGCATAAAATCTGAAGGATAAAAAGTTCAACACTTGAATCTTGTGAAGAGTTCTCAGAAAGACATGAAAAAATATGTGCAAAGTTATATTTTCTGGGTCTTGCAGAACACCTTATGAAACATTGTGTTTCTGTGCTTGTTTTGGCTGTGGTAGAGTTAATTTTCTTCACAGTGGCTAGCGTAGGTCTGTGTTTTGAATTTGTGCTGAGCACTGGGCTGATAACACAGAGATGTTTTTGTTTTTGCTGAGCAGGGCTTACACAGAGCCAAGGCCTTTGCTGCTTCTCGTATTTCCACACTGGTGAGGAAGCTGGGGGTGCCTGGGAGGCTGGGAGGAGACACAGCTGGGACAGGTGACCCCAAGTGACCAAAGGGACATTCCAGACCATGTGACATCCTGCTCAGTAAACAAAGTGGGGGGCAGAAGGAGGAAGGGGGGACATTTGGGGTGGTGATGTTTGTCTGCCCAGGTCACTGTCAGGTGTGATGGAGCCCTGCTCTCCTGGAGATGGCCAAACACCTGCCTGCCCATGGGAAGCGGTGAAAGAATTCCTTGTTTTGCTTCACCTACATGTCTGGCTTTTGCTGTGAAACTCTTTTTATCTCAATCCATGAGTTTTCTGGCTTTTACTCTTCTGATTCTCCTCCCGGTCCCGCTGGTGGGGGAGTGAGTGAGCAGCTGCTGGGGCTTGGCTGCTGGCTGGGGTGAAATCCTGACAATTTTATATCAGTTATGATATATCTATTCAGAGAAGTTCAGTTTGCAAGTTTCTTTGTCAGAACTCTGACTCTCAGAAGCTCCAGCTGCAATACCTCTATAGATTTCAAGCTGCAAAGGTAAACCCCTGTTCTCAGAAAAATTACGGTAAAGCAATTAAGCATTTTTCATGTGTAACAGTTTTCACTAATTTAAAGGAAAATTACCTGGTTTGCCACTCTTAGATAAATACACACACAATAAAGTGTTACATTTATTCTATTTTTTAGAACTACTACGATGTTCTTCCAACTTTGTGTGATTTCCTGTACGATGTCAGACCAAAAGGTAAACAGAATGGAAACCTAGGGCTTGTTGTATTTCAGATGAATAAAGAGTTGCTTTAGATATTTAGGATAGCAGAGTGAGAGATCTATTACTTTTGAAGGGAACAGCAAAGAAATTGACTAAATTTCTTAGGCCTTTTTATATAGCAGCATAAAAGGCACTTTTAATTTTAGGTTTGATACATCAGTTTCTGGATGTGACTCTTGAACTTTTGGATTTAATTATCCCTAAAAGACAGATTTCAGCCTTTCAAGATCATTGCATCAAAGACTGGCTTGGGCTGGAAACCATGTTAAAGATCATGCAGTTCCAACACCCTGGCCAGGCATGGGCAGGGACACCTTGCACAGGTCAGGCTGCTGAGAGCACCACGCAGGCTGGCCTTGAATAGTTCCACGGATGGGGCATCCAGGCATCCACAACTTCTCTGGGCAACCTGTGCCAGTGCCCCACTACCCATACAATGAATAATTTCTTTCTTACATGCAGTCTAAATGTACTGCTCTGTCAGTTTGAAGCCATTACTCTTTGAAGCCATTACTTGTCCTACCCCTACATACCCTTGTAAAAAAACCCCTTGCCATCTTTCTTGTAGCCCACTTTAGGTACTGCAAGGTGTTGAAACCTTCTTTTCTCCAGACTGAACAACCTAATTTCTTTTAGCTGGTCTTCATAGGACAGCTTGTCTTCATAATTCTGTATGTTATTCTTCTGTCATGGGAGTAAATGTGAACAATGCAAATAACTAAATATATAATTTATTCTACTTGAAAGATGTGGGTTGCAATTCCTATGCCACAGACATATTTGGAGCACCATTAGCTGTTTTTTTCTGGAATAATCTGGCCTGTAGCATGGTCTTTATTGTTGTTTCAGTAGGGGTGCTACAGCAAGCACCACAGGCCGAGAGCAGTCAGTTTTAGACAGTGGAGGACTTTGCCTTTGATAATGAAGTGAATCCCTGAGCGTCATGCCAGTGGGAGTGGGAAAGAGAGGGCTCCTTACGTAAGTTTTATAGAGAAAAGACTGCAAAACTAAAAGATCTATCACACTCAAGAGTGCTTGAGAAAATAACTTTGTCTTTTCAATTGTTCCTCCTACACAATACATACAGTCTGTATGTCTGGGTTTAGCAAAACTGTATCACAGAGAATCTATTATTCAATGTGTAATTGAATAAAATAATTTATAAATAAAATAATTTAATAAAATAATTTAAAATACCTACATATCATAGATAAGCCTTCAGTTCAGAGGAACTGTGTCTTCTGAAGAATTAAAAGACCTTTGAAAATATTTTGATCTCTCCATGAAATATTTTCCCCCTCTTTTTGTTTGGTCATTATCTCCTATGATAAGAATTGATTTTTTTCTGGCATTTGGCATCCCTTCCCCAAATTGTATTTTATAATCTATTTTCCTTTCCAATTATGTTTTCACCATCTTTCTTCCATTCTACAGGATTTTTTTGTAGTTGAATGTGGAGTTTGGCAGGGTAAAGATTTTTTGCCGTTTTCCTTGACCTTTTCTGCTCCTGCCTAATAATATTGGCCTGTAAATATTTTTGATGCTTTTAATACTTCTTTCTGTGTTTCCCTATCTTCATCATTTGGATTTTTGAATTATTGTCAGCTTCTTTTTGGTAATTATCTTTAGGCATTATTTATATGGACTTGAGGACAAATTTAATTCTTGTAACATCTGAGTAGTTGTTTTTGTGTACTATAAATAAGTGTCATGCTGTTTATGCAATTGTGTAAAGGAAAGTGCTTTTACTTTAAAAAAAATACCTCTATTCTTACCCTGCTTTGTCACAATCCAGGCCTATCACTCACCTCAACTGCAAAACTTGCAATTAGGTTCAATAGTTTTTGGGGTAAACTCTGGAAATTAGGTGGCCACTAGCTGTGGTCTGTGCATCAAGGGACTCATAGGTGGGATTTGTTGGTGGAACAGATACAACATACTCTATGGCACCAAGTGCTGAAGATGGATGTTGGCAAATGAGGTGGATCAGTCAAAATATTGCCCATTTTTAAATGTGATTCAACCTAGAGAGATATAGACCAGAGGTGTGAAAAGCAGTTAGGAGTAGGAAGCTTTATATGAACCAATTACATGACTGTCCTTACTTTTCATAATCTCAAAACTTGGAAATCCTCTTGCAATTCTAAATTACTGATTACCAGCACAGTTTCCTTCCTTCAAACAATCAAATGAGTCATTGTATTACCATTATGTTAAATATTTTAGAGTGCAGTGTTAGTAGCAAAACGTTCCATTTGATTGTTTGTGTCATGTGCTTAGATCTCATTTTCTCTTCTATACTAAATGAAGTTTAGTACATAAAACTAAGGTTGGTATTCATTATAACATTATGCTGCTTTTATATGAATGTTCTTATGTAATTCCTTAAAATTGAAAAGTAAATCACACATACTATATTTAATTTAGTGTAAAATTTGTAACTTTTCACCTTAGTAAGACAGAAACTTAAGTATTAATACCTAACTAATTTTGAAAACTGGGTGTTTGATTAGTCTCCTTAGTCTTAGGAAACCCAGATTTGGTTGCAGATAAAAATGACCATGAAAGAACTACCTGCTAATTTATGTTTTTAAGGAAGGTCAGTAAGTTTGGAGTCTGGACTACTGAGCTTGCATTGTCTGGGCACTGCTCTGGGTAGCCAGGCACAGCACTTGTACCTAGCACAGAGTGCTGCTTCATTAACAAATAAAATTTGAATCACCCCTTCGTGCAAAAGCACCACAGCATCATATTGAGATGTCTGCAGAGTAGAGAGTAATAAAAAACATGTTTCAAAGCCTTAATAGAAACAATGCCACATTTCCTCAGATCATTAATTCCTTATCTGGTGTGTGCATGCCTCCTAACCAGCCTCTTTTGTTTACTTAACATTCATCAGTTTTAGTCTCTGCACTGCACTCATGCAGTCTGTATGTGCAGGTTAAAATTGCTCTGTTTACTGAGTTCCAGGAAAAGCACATATATTTGTTGAGAAAGGGAAAAGAAAATTGCCATATAATTTTTACATTTAGAGCTTGGATTCTGACAGAAATGCAATGAACACAAACTTCATGCCACAGTTGTCAAGGCAGCTGTATTCTACTCTTGACAACCACAGTTCTGCAAAAGATTTTTTTCTTTCCTAGCACTCTTTAGCATAAAAATAGGAAAGTTCTGATTGTCATTTTTTTTTTCAGTATTTATTGCATTATTATAGATCGCATGTTTCTCAAATAGCTGTCCCACCATGGGCTTCTCAGATGGCCAGCAAACAAGCCAGTTATTGGCCCATTTTAGTGTGATTTTTATGTCATTAGCATATGCCCACTAGGAGCTGCAAACTTAATTTTTTGTGAATAGCTTAACAGCTGTTCACTAACAGTGACTTAGAGATTCTGATTGTGAACACCTAATCATACAGCTCCTGTTTGGACTTCAGTGAAATTGCCTCCTGATAAAGCAGTTAAACCGTTTCTTACATAGTGATACTTTTACTTATTAGAAATAACCTCCAGTTTTGGAGATGAGAGAATTTGAATGACATCAAAATGAGCCAAGTACCAAACTCCTGTACTGATTTTCCAACTTTGTGGATTGTATATTAGGATTGTAAATAGTTTTTTCTGTCATGTGAAGTGTTGATTATGGATCCTTAGATATTTAAGCAGTAAGAAAAATGTATGTTAGCACCCATTTTAAATAAAAAAATTTCAGAGCAATATTGTAAGTCTAATACTTATAGTGCTCAACAAAGAAATGGTTTTTTCCACCTCATCTTTTTTTTTTTTTTTTTTTAAATTTTATTTTCTCACTCTCTTTGTTAGTGGTAATGAATTAAAGATTGCAGAACATCGCAACTCATTGCCATTCCTAAAAAGGAGAAAGAAAAAGTTTCCACTTGACTTGGTAATTTTTATACAGATTTAATGTTGAGCCGGTATTTTTGAGGTGATTTTAGAGTTACTGTCTTTCTAGACGAACCTCATAAAATTTTTTATTAATTGTTAGCAAATAATCATAATTATATGAAAGATTACATTAACAGTTAGCTTATGATCTCCTGGCTCTTAATTACACCTAGTGAGATTATATCTAATGAGAAGACATAGCCTTGACATATGAAGAGGCTTTTGCTGCTTCTGCTTCGCACGTTGAGTCAGGGCTCTGCTGACTATCTCCCTTTACTCTTTCATCACTGCTGAGGCTAAAGATCAGCTGCTCAGAGAGGCCTCAGGATGTCAGCAATCACGTGTCTATACTCCCATTGAAGGTGAGTATGCAACCACAAGAATTGGAACTAAGAACTGAAATACTCATAAAAAAAAAAAACCTGTATACTTTTAGATTTATTTGAAGTTAGCTAACCACTAACTTCCAAACAGCTTTCTGTTATGTGATTAAGAACAAGATCAGTTAGTCTTTCAAATTATTTGTACTTACCACAGTATTTCATAAATGGATTTATTTTTCTTTTTTTTTTTTTTTCCCTGGTGGGTATTATAATGTGATTTAGATACCAATATAAGAGTCTTGAGTCTGGCATGACATCTGTCAGGGTCATGTCATGGTCATTATCATTATAAATTCAGTGTTGCAGAATCCGGAGGAGACATGAATGTAATTTAAAGAATATATGGAATTTAACTAATGAATAATTTCTTAAGGTATATAATAATAAATTGAACTTTTATTGAGATATAAATATTTAATTATAAAAAATCACTAAGGGATCAACAAGCACAAGAAATGTGTCTTACTTTAGGTAGGAAAACAGAGGGAGAGAAAGTGAAAAAAGTATGGCAGTTTGCCTTGTAAGATAAAAATGAATTTTTCTGGCATGACACTTTCATGTTTTTGTATTGTTTGGTGATAATATTAATATGGAGGGTAGACATTTTTCCAGTTTGAGTGTGTATGACCATTATTAATTAAATGTAAGTGTGGAAAAACTTGCATGTTCTGATGATTTATCATCAAATACTGATTTGCTAGCCAAGTGGCTGTATCTTGACCATCAAACAAATCACTGCCCTCAGTTTGTACAATGGTTGTGTTTTATTAAAAACTGATTTATGGATTTAAGGGCTGATTTTCCATTAATTGTCGCTGTAATGATAATGAATTATATCTTGCATGAATAGATATGTACTAAAACATTACCATTTAAACTGGATTATCAGTATAATAAAAAAAAAAGTTTTTTTAAAATAAAAAAACTCCCAAAAAACCCAAAACCAAATAAATAAACTCTGCCACTGATACATCACCTTTTTTGTCTCTCCATTTTCATTCTGTCAGCACTTTTTATCTCATTCTCTGGAATGCAACTGACATGGCTTTTTAACATATCTTTCAAAGCTGTCTTGTTACCTTCTACTTTAATGTATAGCTATATGAAAAATCCTTGGTAAGCCATTTTTATGGCTTTAATTTTCCATCACTTCTTCTGCCTTCTGACAAGGTTGAATATTTTGTTCAAGAATTGCTCATTTAATCAAATGTTAATGTTAAAAAAAAAAAGTTTCCTATACTGATGATTCTGTATAACTGGTGCTTGAGCTATTCTGGGTCAAATTCTACCACCACTGCAAATCCAAATCATCTCTGTCAAGGTCATGATATGCTGTACTTTTATTCTCTTCCTGATCTCCTCTTCCTGAATGGAGCCTTTTCATGCTTTTGGAGTGGAGGTGTGCAGTTTACCCAGCCTCATTTTAAGTGTCTGTGTACCAGCCCTGATTACACATCATGCCTAATAGGGCTTAGATATCTGTTTTGAAATGGAAATCTATTTACAGGCTTGTGACAGCCTTTCTAGCATAAGTGTGGTGGCAAAAGAGTAACAGTTTTTCTGTTCATCACGAAGAAAATCAAAGAGAGTTTCTTCCAGCTTTCGATTATCTGAATTCTGTAGTGGACTAAATCTTGTCCACTTCTTCAAGAGTCTGAAAAGCTCAAGAAGGTAAAACTCATTATTACTTATCTCTATTTTCAGGGCTGCTGCTTGCATCCTCTGCTCTGAGAACATATTTCTAAAGACCATTTTGTCCTCTGGATTCACTCTCCCTCCCTCTCTCCTTTTTGTAAGTATGGCACCTACTTGCTAGAAGAGCGGCAAGACACTGCTTCCAACAACAGTCTTGAATAAAAGACAGGTTAGTAGATACAGGCCGGTGATGATACAGGTGAGTGTGCATTATACACACAAGAAACCTCTCCCCTTTTCAGACAAGGCAGCATTATCCCCACATCTGTCCAAGACCTTGACCTGACATCCAACTCCTTTCAGGACACTGTGTATAAACCTTGTTTAGGTCCATGTCCTGGGAGTCATTTTTGGTTAATTCCCAAGCCCATGTTCTGTTTTTCCCAAAAGAGGGGTGGTCAAGTTCTCTGAGCATGCAAAGGGTTCATTGGCTCTGTTATGTCCCAGTAGAGGAGGACAGGGCTGTGGCAGAAACTGGGCAACTGAACAACCTGCTTCCCAGTCCCATTTTACTGCAATCTGTAGGTGGCTGTGCAACTGGATACTAGTCCAAGCAAGCACTTGTAAAGTCTTTGCTTTAGAACTGGTCTTTCAGGTGAGTGATTATTCAGTTCTGTATGACTTACCAGAGAAACATAAAACTCTATTCACATTGGTCAAGAGGGAACAATAGGTCTCAGATCCAGGACTCACAGTGATTGTTTCACAAAGCTGGTGTTTACATCTGTCCCTTTTATCCCATTTTTCAAAATTGCCATGTGTCAGATGAAAACCAGATACTGATCAATCTCAAGGGACAGTATGTCTGAAGGTACATAGATAAAAAAAAATGTCCAATTTGAATTTCTGTGTTATACATATTACTCAAAGGAGGAAAGAAAAGATGAAGTTGTAAACTAGTTCTACTGTTGCTGCTACACTGCAGAGGCATGAGTCATGAATTAGATAAGATAAGCAGATCTCATTGCACTGGCACAGAAAGCAATACCCCAGAAGGGGAAAATAAACCCCAACATTATTTCATATTATACTGAATTTCTAAACGGTACTTACAATCTCTTCAATCTCATCCAGTGCTGCCAGTGAAGGTATTAGACATCAAATCTGAGTAAAACCTTTTTTTATTCACCTGTGATGTCAAATGGGATGAGCATTGAAACTTCTTGAATCATTAGCAGATGTGTTCTCAGGCAGTGCGATATGTATATACATAAAAGTGCAGGTACCAGCTCACAATTTCACATTCAGATGCCTGCCCTGTTCTAATACTGCACTGACTCCACTAAGACCTCCTATTTATGTAGATATTGCTCAGCATGGAAAGCAAAACATGCAGACTACAGGAATCTAAATAAATATGTATATGCATATGTAACCCTATTAGGAGAAAAAAGGCGATATGTGGACTTTCCTCACTGGAAAATTTCTCTTTCTTCTGGTAAAGCGAATATGTTGTGTTCTGCAAAC
Organism: Rhipidura dahli; assembly: GCA_013399225.1. Taxonomy (NCBI): domain Eukaryota; kingdom Metazoa; phylum Chordata; class Aves; order Passeriformes; family Rhipiduridae; genus Rhipidura; species Rhipidura dahli. The sequence continues at coordinate 155,049 of VXAC01000785.1, read as the reverse complement.
TTTATATTGACCTTTGAAAGCAGTATTTGATAGTCTATGAAAAATAATTGACAACAATTCATGCTGCAATAGACGTGATTGATAATTAAAAAAATGGACTGTCTTCAAGATTCCAGCTGATATTTGAGATGTAGGACACAGAATTTCCATCAGTAGAAAATACTGTTTTGTGCAAATTATAACTGACTGGTATAGAATTTTGATGAACCAGACAATACAGCAGCTTGAAAAGGTGGACTCCAGTGATTTCCAGCAGAAGGAATTCAGTGATGATCACTTAGACCAGCTGGTGACTGGCTTCATATGTTTAATGTATCTGTTTTTATTTCCCATATTCTTAGCTCAGGCATTGTTTTACTAAGCACCAGCTCAAATCACACTGTGCATACATGAAGAGATTTGTATATATAGATATATAAAAATGTAAGTACCTATATATACATATATATAAAAATATAAATATATATATTTGTATTATACATAAATAGAGTGGACTAAAAGGTACTAGGAGATTTAACAATGAGGCAGGAATGTAGGTCAGTATTTATTACATCTCTTTCAATATTTTTGCTGGAGTTTGAAGAACTTAAGAATGTCAGCTACTAGTTCTTTGAACAGTTTTATTGACCAAACTGTATCAAACAAGACATTGATGTTGTTGTTTAAAAATGGGGAAATAGAGGCACAAAGAAGACATAACTGGGGGTCATCATGGAAACAAAGACCAGAAAGGTATTCAGTTATAATGCAGTTATCCAATTTTTATTTTAAACTATCCTAAACTAATCCTTTGCTCTTAACCACAAAATCTGCCCTTATTCACATGGCACAAGACTTCATTGAGGAAAGATTTGGAAAAGGTCATTAAACTGAGTTGATAAGACTTAGGATGGCTTAACATATAAAGAAACATTAAAATTACATTTTGTGGCACTAATGTAAGCTGCTTTTCAGGAATTTGCCACTGATCTAGGATTTCAGGTATTTCAGCAATTTTTCTACAAAATTCCAAAAAACTGCATGCAGCCATTTAGCTTTGGTTCTGCTAAGTGCTACCAATCTCTCTTAGCAGGTATTACAATGGTGTTGAGAGGAAGAGAAGCTGGTAGTGTGGGAGACAGAAATGGGACTAGCTGTTCTAAAAAGCAGGTTCTTAAAATTCTAAGAGTATTTATCTATGGTTGAAAATCTAAGTTTCAGAACACACAATTTTTTGTTCTGTCTGATGATGATCAAGCAAATTTTGTATCTGGGTAAAATAAACAGGATATTGAGGTACTATTGTTGGCTATGTTTAGGTTATTGCCCATTTCTGTTGGATGTCTGCAGTTAAATAAATAAGAAAAAGAAACCCCTCTTTTGTGTAGATGAGCGCGTTTGTGCTTAAAAATATATATTAATGAAATTACCTTCCTCAAAACCAACTACTAAACATAAATAAATAGCTTCAAGAACTCACCAGCTGCTGATGTTGCCAAAGGGAAAAGGAATTGTATTCACTCTAGTTGAGCACAGGATTATGCCCTGAATAAATCAGCTTTCAAACTATCAGTTTTTTCTGACATGACTGTCAGGAAAAACAGAGAAAAACTTTTAAAGAAAAAATTAACTTGCGTTTACCCTTTGACAACAGTGCGCATTATAGTGATTGAACTTCATTAAGAGAATTGTTTGCTAGCCCTATTTGTCTTTCTTTTGACAGCTCTGGCATAAATATTTAATTTAATTTATGTTCCAAATTAAAAAAATGTCTCTATAAAGACTGAGCAGTACGTGCCCACTATGAAAAAAAAAGATGCTTATATATTGCTGTGCCATTCACAGTGAAACATCTCTGTATGAAAGCTGACTGTTCCCTTATAGTCTGCAGTTTTAACTGTTTCCTAGATGGACTAAAGGAGAAAGCCTGGAGAGCTGGAAAAATGCACTGAGAAGAAATGCCTATCGTTGAAAATTTTTTCTTCAGGCAAGGATGCATTTCTTGTTTTTAACATAATATTTGTCTACATTTGCCACGTTGTCTCAAAAGCAGACAGAAAAAAGATCTTTTTCTGTCTATACTTGGGGGTTAATGTATCCCTTATAGAAGAGCAGGGATGGTAGTGAATTTCATGAATAGTTCATTCAGCTAGATGTGTTAAGGTACCTGAATCCCATGAACAGTAACTAAATACCCAAATTTTCAGGACTTTTCATGTACATAACCAACATTGTATTCATGTCATTTTGTCCCAAGTAGCACTGGAATCTCTAACCACATTTTCTATTTCTTTCTTTTTTTTTTTTTTTTAATTCATAATATGAAAATCCTGCAATTCAAATCCTGTATAATCCCGAGTTCTGTATGTGTACAGGACTTTATTTGCACATACAGGTTTTTTTTCAATTTTCTTTTAATATTTTAAATGAAATAATACTTTTCATTCATAATGAGTGGTCCTTGTGACAGATAGGGAAATTAACCTGAGGCACCAGAAGAATGAAGATTCAGTAGCCCTGGCAATCAGGATACTGCGGCAATGGTTTTACTTCAAAAACCTGGAGATATCCTCTCATGTCCTGAAAGGAGCCTACAAGAAAGGTAGAAGGAGAATATTTACAAGTTCATGAAGTGACAGGACAAGAGGAAATGTATTCAAAGTGAAAGATTAGATATTAGGAAAAAAATTCTTTACTGTGAGAGTGGTGAGACACTGGGCAAGGCTGCCCAGAGATGTGGATGCCCCATCCCTGGAAGGCCAGTTTGGATGCAGCTCTGAGCCACCTGCTCAAGTGGAAGGTGTCCCTGCCCACGACATGGGAGTTGAAACAAGATGATCCAACCCCGCCATTCCATGATCCTGTGATCTTTCCTAGTTTGCACTGGATTTGATACCTCTAAGATTTGTGAGTCTGAATGCAGCAAGTGGAACACTAGGCCACACTGTTTTACAACCTAGATGTTCTCATTAAGTGAGACACCTCAACACTAGAAATAAATGCTAAGTCATCGGAGTTGAGCTCTCTGAAGATTTCGCTCTGACCCTACTGTACTGCTAAAAGGATGAGAATAGAGAAAATACATGTTTTCAAAAGTGAGAATCAGTGCAATACACAATTCCAGTTGGTTTCTTAATTGTCCTCGAGCGTCCAAGAGACATGTTTTCACAACTTGCTATTTTAAGTAATTCAAGAAATCAACAACATATTTTCACAAATAGCACCTATTTATAGGTTTTATTTCTATGATCCTTCCTTAATATGCTGCTTAAACTTTTTCACTTGAGGCTAAATGTAACTATTTTCCTATTTGTGCAGAAAAAGACATCACAGAGGAATCTTTTGTACCCAGAAGAATTAATTAACTGACAGTTTCCCTTCAATATACAATAATCTTCACATGATAATTTTAGTGTGTATAAAGCATGCAGGGTAATTAAAAACAGACTTTTGTCTGTTTCAGACAATAAATTCCCTCATCTGGATTAGTACTAGTGTTTATTTTCAGTTTAAATTGAGTTTAACTGTAAAGTTTTATAGTCTGAAAATTCCTAACTTTTTTTTTTTTATATTTCCTTGTGCATATTTGATGTCAATTCAACAGTCATCTGGTGGCTTGGGGAACTACCTCTTTCACACAGGAAACTTAGGATGAAGTTAAAACTGTAATAGTTCATCAAAGTGAAAGGACTTCCTTTTTTTCCTTTTTTCTTCTGCTTCAGGCTCATTATTGCAGAGCTGGGATATCCCTCAAATATTGAGTTAAATTAGATTGGAACCATTAAAATACTGAGACTGAATTCCAGGTGGGACTCTATGCTTTCATGCTTATGAGAGAGAGAGAGAGAGAGAGAGGAACTGATGCAATGAAATAAGAGTGTAAAAATACTTATTAGTTCTTTTAGTTTCCTTTGACAACTAATACAGTATTAAAATAGTAAGAACGGAAAGATTACCCAATTTTTTTTTTTCTGGGTAATATTACTGAAGACTTGAAGCATGCATATGTTTCTTGCCATGTGTGGTAGGCTATAGACATACCCATATGCAGGAAATGTATTTTTTCAACACTAATGACACCTGAAGGGAGATAATGTCCAGCATCTAGTAAATCTGCATTAATACTGAAAGCATTGAGCAATTTTGTTTACAACTATATTGTCTTTAGAATAATCTCTGGCTGATGACACCTTGCTGAACTTCCACTTAGAGCAGAAGTTTTCAAGTGTCTAGTAACATAGATGATTATATTCTCTTTGCTTAGATTAATTAAGGGTAATCATAAATCCTGTCAGCTCATTCATCTAAGTTCTTAACCACACAGTAAAAGTAATTTTTTCTAAGGACATGACTGACTTGATTTTCTCTGTAGGATCAGTTTGTTTCACAACCTCCTTTTGTACGAGTCAGCTGTCCGTAAGGCCACTGTTGCATAGCTGTGACCACAAGAAGCTTCATTCCCTGCTAAGAAGAGTTATCCTAAATATATTCTTGATCATATTTAGAAGTGTGGAAAAATCAAACTATCTTCACACTAGAGCTGCTCTGCAAGGCAGTTACAGCACTTTTAAAGCGTGTCCTTTTGTTGTTGGTTTTTGTGCACCTCTTGTGTCTCTAAGTTAAATCTTTTCCAGAGGGAATGTGCATTGTTGCTTTAGCGCTATCACTGCGTCTGGTCTGTGCTGCTATGCTGCTAATAACTTGTCTTCTACAGCTACAACAGTGGCCCAGCCTCTGGCAGGGTTTTCTATTCCTGCACTTAGTGCTCCATTTATAGGGTAGGAGTGAAAACCTGTTAAGCAGTTTCATTACTCTCTTATTTTGTATTAAAAATATGTGTTGAATTAACACTTTGAAGTATGTGGGAGGTACTCAAATACATGCACACATTCTCTGTGAGGTTTAATTGTATGGCTTTGTTTAAGTTAAATAACAATCCTTCTATATTTTGTTTTCCTATGTCTTACAAATTTATTTCATGTCTGTCTACTTCTTCACTACAGTTCTCTTCTGCTCTCTATTTCTGTCACATCTTGGATGTCTAACATATGCTTAGCAAAAAATACTCAGTGAGGAGTTGAATTTCTTTCCCTTTTTTCTTTCTTATGTCTGCGTAGATTAGCAGTTTATTTTGATGAGGTTTTGGATTTAGCCTCATTTCTTCTTTTCTGGAAGAAGTTACACTGAGTACAATTTTTTTCCTATTTCCCACTCCCTTCCTCTAACCAAATAACATTTAACCTATAGTTCAACTTCATAATTAACAGAGTTGTAGGTGTCTTAAGAATCATGGCATTTTTATATATTATGTGAAAACTGATGTTCAGGAATTTCTAAAAAGCCATACAAATAATAGCAGTTAGGAGTGGAAGGCTGAAAACAGCTGCAATAGGGACCCAAGACTCATTGAACCCTGGAGGATGTGTCCTTTTGAATGCTTCAAGCTAAGTATAACAATCATGCCTCGTTATTGTGATCATTATAAACAAGTTAAGGGCGCGTGTGCCAAGAAGGACAGCACAATATTGCTTTTTCCTGAGGTTTATTACATCTTATCAGCAGTACTAACATAAGCATAAGCAAAAGCAGACTAGCACCTACTCTATAGCAGCAAGAGGAGGGAAAGAAGAATGATAGCTTCTTCTTCTTCTCTGACATTTTATACCATCTTTTACATAATTCGTTGTTTATGCTTTTAAGCCAATATGTGTTACCCAGGTATGTTCATGTCAGTGGAACTGCAGTAAAGTCTTACCCAATGGCTCTACAGCAGAATATGGATTCTGGGTAGAAGAAAGGAAAAAGAATTTTTAACTGCATCAAAACCTCCATCTTTGCTCTTATCTCTTATTAACTCACTACAATAACAACTTTGAAAACCTCCACCATTTCATCCTGTGACATATTGCATACTATTCTTATCACCTAATTTACATACACTGCAGTAGATCCCATCGTTTCCATAAGGGTAGGTAACTTCCTCCACGGGCATAGATCAAAATAAGGGCTTCTTCTGTTCTCCAGGTTTTATATCAGGTTTTATAACAGATGTTCCAATAGGCTTTATATCATATTCTACAACAGGTTTCACAACAGGACTTAAAGTACTTTCTGTAACAGGTTCCACAGCAGGTTCATCCTCAGGGACAGGAAAATTCTCTGCATTCTGGTTTGTCTCAGGTTCCACCTGAGGAGGAGAATTATCCCCAACATTCTGTACTCCAACACTAAGATAAAAAAATGTGTAAGAGCAGATTCTGTTGCCTTAATCAACATTACAGCAATGCTGTTGTACAAAAGGGCATAATTGATCCATGGTTGCAATAGAGGGCTATGGTTCACTTTCAAGATGCCAAACTTTGCCTTCTACCTAGTCCAGGGTTATGCTCCAGTTGGATAACTATAAACTGAAGCACCAACCTGTGCTTTCCTGCTATAGCTTTTTTCCAGATCTCTCAGGCTTGTGTTACTAAGGGCCTAGGCCTGGTACTTTATTTTGCTTTCTATGAATAGCCATGCTAGAGGACAAAGGGCAAGATAAATATTTTTGCAGTAGCTTATGTTTCTGAGAAGAGTTTTATGTTATTTGGAATTTTCCTTCAAGGTCAGCAGCCATTTATGTTATTGCAGGAGGGTTAGGGGGATCAGGGATATTGCATTAATAAGAATTCAAACAGGAAGTGATGTGAAAGACATGACTTTCTCCCAGTGTATTTATGTCCCTGCTGATTGAGTCTGAGTTGCACTCAAAATCATGGAAGATCATAGAATATATACTGAATAGTAAGGGACCCATCAAGATTATCAAAGTCCCACTCCTGGCCCTTCACAGGACACCCCAAGAGTCACATCACGTGCCTGACAGCATTGTCCAAATGCTTCTTGAACTCTGCCAGCCTTGGTGCTGTGATCCCTTCCCTAGGGAGCCTGTTCCAGTGCCCAAACACAGGGCACTTGCCCACAGGGGCAAGCCTGATATCCAACCTAAACTTCCCTCGACTCAGCTGCATGCTGTTTCTTCAAGTCCTGTCACTGTCACCACAGAGCAGAGATCAGTGCCTGCCCCTCCTCTTCCCCTCACAAGGAGCTGTGGCTGCAGTGAGGTCTCCCCTCAGTCTCGTCCTCTCCAGGCTGAACAGACCAAGTGCCCTCAGCCACTCCTTGTAAGTCCGAGGAGTATCCTTTTCATTCAGTTACAATGTCATTTATTGTTAAAATTCTTGGGTCACGGGGAAGTTGTATTAGGAGAGCACATACAACATTGCAAGGTTTAGAAAGTCCATACAAATTAATTCAGAGACTACATGTAGATGTTTAAGAGACTTACAAATCACTTTCTTGTGGACTCAGCATCACTAGTGATTGAAGAGTGGTTATTACATGATTTATGGATGTGAAAGATAAATCCATTTAAATTAGATGAATTGCCAAATGAATCTGTATGTTTGAATAAATATCCTCTGCTTGTAGTAACAATGCCATTTTATATCACTTTAAAATCTGGTTTAAAAAATTAAAAAAAGATTATTTTATTTTATCCTCTGCAATCTCCAAGCTGGCACAAGTGCATATTTTTAAACTTACAATAAAATATTTTTAGCTCTCTATTGCAATAAGGTAGTCACAGCACGGATCATTAGAAACCAGGATTGGACAAAATAATTTCCAAAGTAACTTTTATTCTAACGGTTTACTTAGCAGGGTAGGGATGTTTGGACTGCAATCAAGACAACCACATGTTGCTAAAATTAACACTTGGATTAAGAAGTGACATGAGGCAAGAGTGCTGCTTAAATCCCACTTAAGTCATTGATCTAAGAAGCTAAAGAGACTTGAAAGGCTCAGAATCTTTCTGCTTCCTTCTTACCTGGAGACAAGTTTGTCTTTATGAGAAAAATGGAAGAATTGTCCTTCAGTTATAAAACTTAACTAAAAGCACCTCAATAGTAAAAAAAAAGCAATAAGAGCCATATAAAAAATTTCAAACAGAAGCAAATGTGATGCCAGTGACTTGTTTCATCAATGACTATTTCCTACAGAATTATTGTTTGTCTTTTGAAGTCAAATAAAGAATCATTATGCAATTGATGCTTGGCTTTTCCATTCACTTTACAGTCTAACCTAAATACTTGCACTTAGTATCTCAGTTTCATAGAAAACTGTGTTTTGTCTGCTAAAAGTGGAGAGCCAAATAACATTTTTTTGTTGTTGAAGCATAAAACAAAACTATGTAACTTCTTCCTTTTCCCTTTTTGCTCCTCTCTCTCCCGTTTGCAACCACTGCTCAGGATGGCATCTCCTGGTGAACACAGTGCAAATTTCTCATAAAGCCTTCCTGTGTGAGATCCCCTGCATAGTCGGATCATCCTTCCCAGGGAATTTAAAGTCTCCCCAGTTTAAACAAACTGAAGGATGGACATTTGCAGGAAGCTGTTTCAGGAAAAAATTACTTGATGATCTTGACCTTACAGAAGCCAATCTGTTAGGAAATGAGTTGTGTGTGTTAATTTCTCTCAGGGATTTGTTTAGTGCAGTATTTTAATTTTTATATTAAATGTGCTTGTTGTAGAACAGGCGATAGGTATGACTAAAATATGACTGGAAACTTTGGGAATTTTTAAAACTGAAACATGTGCTGTGTTGAGATAGAGATATTATTAGGAATGAGGACTAGACTCCCTCTAGTCCATGCAGGTAGGATGTTGCAATACAAGACAGTGCTTTGCAACTTAGATTTCACAGACTTGCTCAGGGTCATGTTATAACAGTAAGACACTTTTCAGCAATTTCCACTCTGAGTTAGAGTTTTTGGTTGTACCTAATGTATTGTATGCTACCTGAAGAATTCATGAATTTTTTATTTTGTGAGATAAGGAGTCTACAGGGGAAAAAAAATCCTTTTCTTTTTTGTTCCTTAAGCAAAGGTTCCTGTCACAAGACTTCTCTTCCTTAAATGAAAAAAAAAAACCTGTCAGCTGCTTAGAAAACTTTTGAAATCTGTTTAAATGTCTTTATATTTGCAAACTGCGCTCCCTAGTATGTTATAAATTGTCAGAGAAAGAAATTCTCCTACTTGAATAGAGTGGGGGAAGAACTGAAAGGATGCAGACATCCAGTGGCAGTGGAAACACCCTGGAGTTTACAGCAGAGGAGCACTGAACTTAGTGAGCAGGCTGAACCTCAGTTAGTTCCCCAGTGTTTCCCAGCAGCTCTCTATCTTCTCTATCTTCTTTAGATAACCACTGCCCTTTAGCAATGAGCACAGCTCTGCTGGAAAAGTTGGGGAGAAATGTCAGCAAAACCTGGAGAAGAGATTATAAATACAATCTCAGAGAACACCAAAAAGAACTTGACATCCATAAGTCCATGGGCCTTGACAGTATGCAACCATGAGTTCTGAGAGATTTGGTGGACACCATCATGAGGCCACTTACAATCATCTCATAAAGGTCATGGTGACCAGGAGAGGTGCCTCAGGAGAGGTGCCTCAGGAGAGAAAGCAAATGTCACCCGTGTCTTCAAAATGGGCAAAAAGGAGGACCCAGGCAACTTCGCCTCAGTCCCTGGAAAGGGGAGCGTGTACCTCAATCTGGAGGCCATCTCTACTCACATGGAGGACAAGGAAGTGATCACCATGGATTTGCCAAATGGGGTAAAGGCTGGAGCAACCTGATCTGATTCCATGTCTGAGCCTGCTCTGGGCAGGGGGTGTGTGTGAAGACCTCCTGAGGCTGACGTTGACCTGAATTGTCCTGCCATGCCAAATGGGTTGGCAGGTCAGTATTTCACAATCATAAAACAGTCAATGATTCTATTGTGATCTTAACCACTGAAGAATTTGCTTAATTCTGTGTGTTTCAGTTAGGCAAATGAAGAGCCGGTGAATGTTAGAGCTATGCAATAATGTAAGAAAATTAGGGGAAAGGGGAAGAAGCATGGTGATAAAAGATCTGTATTTCTATTTAATAGGCTAGTCGTTGCTTATCTTTTTAGATCACTTTTCCCCAAGAATTTCTGGAGTGAGATAAGAGAATACTATGAAAAAATAATGATTGCAATTGGATATAATAATGACTTACAAAGAGGAAGGATTCTGGCACAAGAAAAATTCTAGTAACAATTTTCCACAGGCAGAAAATAATTTGTTCAAGTGCATAATTAATAGATTTGTTAGAAAAGTACTTAAAATTTGAAATATTGTGAGTAGACCTCTTTCCAGATGGATTAAGATTAATGGGTTCTCCAGCAGAGTATGAAACCTTATTTCTCAGTGGAGAGAATTTGTTGCACCTAGATTTGTCTGAATTTTTGCTTCTTTACTCTCTTCCTTCCTTTGCTCCTATGGCTTCAGGGGAGAGGCTGGGGAGAAAGAAGACAAAAGAAAAGAATGCCTCTAATTTCACAATGCAATGGCCTCCTTTATCTACGAGGGATCAAGCAGTCAAAACTAAATGAGATGGGCAATGTGAGGCTATTTACTGCACAGGAATATAAATGTGATATTACACAAAAAGCAATTAATTTTATATACCAGTGCAGTTCAGAGAGAGTAGCATGTCCAAACCAGGATATTTAAATTCAATTAATACTTCTGTGTTGTAGATTCAGCACTGGGGCAAGGAAAGAGAAACAATTTATGATGCCAAAGAAATAGGAGTGAACAGCTTATTCTCAGTTTAGTATTAAGAGTTTCTTCACTGAAAACATGAAAAAACATTAGGAAAATTTCTACAATTCAAGTCAAGACAGAAATAGCTAAAATGTGCTAATGACCACTATTTGTAACCACTAGCAGTGAAAATGCACCCTTTTAAGGCTAAATGAGCATCAGAAATGCCAGTTATCCAGCTTTTTAATTTTGTATTTCAGTTCTGAGAGAGCGGGGGCAACATGACAATGTTATTTGATGTATCTCTGGCAAAAAAAAAAAAAAAAAAGGCAAATAAAAACTATTGGTGGTAGGCAAAACAGGGTGATTTTGAAAATATCTTTCAGTAAAAGAAAAGGACCTGCACTTGTGCGAACAGTTTTGGAATTTTTATCAACATGTGACCCTTCCAGTTCCCCAGAGAAGGCAAACTCGCACCAGTGAGAAAAAAGGACTATACATGGGAGCTTGCTGATTGTTTCCAGATTCCTGAGAAGGTAATAGCAGAGCTGCATAATGTTGCCTTGAGCAAAAATACTCAGATTTTTTTTTTTTTTTGACATATGCATGCTGAACATTATTTTCCCCTCCATGTTCTCCTTCGTCATTTCCCTCTCATTTTTAGTTTAGAAAATCTTAAAATTCTTAGGTTTCAGCATTCCTATTTTTCCCTTTAGACAGAAGCCTGCTGCTGATGGAGATCTATACCAAAGATATATTTTCACAAGAAAAGGCATACATATTGCAAAAATTATGCTTTTGCCCATTCCATGTTTTAAACTTTACAGTTAGGACCAGCCTCTAATTTTTGATTCCTACTTTTTCTTGACGTAATATGTCTCTAGACCTTTTTGAATGGAACAACATTTTTAAATAATATCATTTTGTGGTAAAAAAATGTCACAAGTCCAAAAATCATTCACCCACATGCTATATTTTTGCATTTTTGAGTTTTGTCAGCCCTTCATTTGGCAGTTTGTTGTGCAGTGTAGTCTATTCACACATTTTTATGATTCCAAAACTTCATTTCTGGGCTTTTCTAGACATCCCAGTGCATCATGTCTAAAATGTAGAGGAAATGACACAACATTCAGAGTTCATCAGGGGATTTGCTTTAGGTTGCATTTGTCACAGACCAAGGTTGGACAGAATGAGTTCTAGGATTCAATTTAGTCAGGGAGATTAACCAGGCAGTATTCTATGGACAGCTTCATTAATGGATTTATGTTGGAGAAATTAAAATTACTCTTTCAATTATAGCTAAAGATTTAGACTAGTCAGGAGATGTGGATTGCAAGATGAAATGAATTTAAGTTACCTGTGTGATGCTTGGGCTCTATTTTTCTCAGATTTAGACACTGTTTAGGAGACCCTAAAACTGACCTTCATTGATATCAGCTGCTCCCAGGATTCCACTGTGACTCAGCATATTAGCAGGCTGTTAAGGCTAGGAGGCAACCTATAACAGAAAAGGAAAGAACTTAGCTGACTGGCAATGGGCTGAGCTCATAATTCACCCAAAGAGGAATCAAAAAATCAGGGATGGCTCCTGAGTACTACTAGCTTTTTTTTGAGAAATACATCCTTGGATATAATATGTATTTTTATTTTTTCATTCTGAAAAGGGGATTTCTCCTTGTGTCTTCCCTGAAAGAAATGGTCACAAAAATTTAGTGCCCTTTTAGATACATCTGAATATTTTAAAATTTTATTTGAAGCATTAATTTTACTGGTTTTTTTCCAACCCAAAGTCTATAATTTGGGAAGTTGATTTTTTTTTTAAGTCATGCAGAAATGATTCGAAGTCATGCCAGTGCTATAAAATACCTTTAATTTTACATCTGTCAGTCCAGATTTTGCTCCCCTTAAGGAATATTTCCATATATTATTAATTTATGTTTCACAAACTCTAGAAACAGAAGGAAGAGGAAAATGCTTGGGTGTTTCCTAGCTCACTGTTTCTTGCATTTTAGCCTTATTTTCATGAGTCAAGTGTGACCCAAGGCAGGTTTTATACCTGTATAGATTACAGAAGTACTTTTTCCCAAATTCTCATAACTGAATCTTGTAGCTGATAAGATAAAGACATTTGAGAGACTTGCATAGTGTTTTGAATAAGCTAAGTCACTATTTGGTAAGATTATGGGTCACTAAGTAGCTGGGGAAAAAAAAGGAAAAAGAAAAGGAAAGAAAAAAGTTGGGGACATCAACACTGTCCCCATCAAGCATAATAACATGTGAGTACTAATAGATTTCTCTCCAAACAGATCTTACAAATTTTGATGAAGGAACTTACTCTGAGTTTCAAATTAGATATCCCACTTGTGGAGAAAAATACATGCCTTAAAGCTGAGAAGTTTAGGGTGCAATTTTTCCAGACAGTATAACTGATACAGATTGCCTTCTGAGAAATCATATAAGTTAAATAACCGATCAGTAAATGCAATATTTTCATAAAAGGGTAATGACGAAGAATATTTCTATTTAGGCTGCTGCCTTTCTTGGAAGTTTTGAGATGACTTCTCTCACACAGAACACAGATCTGGGGGAGCTTTCTGTTTTAAGGTCCATACTGAAACCTTCTTTTCTGATGGTTAAATTGCCTGGAATTCACCCTACTGCAAGAGTCTGAAAGACCAAATTTACCCGGCCAGGAATTTCATGTGTATTGTACTGTCCTGCCTTCTTCCAGTGCAGTGGAATTTACAGAAATCTGACGCTTTCAGAGGTGGAACAATGCCTTATTTTCTCTGTCTCTAACTTGGGAATATTTTGCTCTGACTTTTACAATTTTAATGAACTTTTTAGTTAATAACAATTAATAGACAAAAAACCCCCATTATTTATTCTATAAAATTGCTTGTGTGCTAAACCCACACTCATAAAAATTTATTCTGACTGCCTAATTTTCCTGATAAGAGAAATCAGATTAATCTATTCAAAAGTTTCCATCTAAATCCTCAGAAAACTTCAGGCTGTCCCGTTACATTCAAGGTAGCATAACACTAATATGTTGAACTCAAAATTACCATGAAAAAGAGAAGCATAAATCATTACAGGAGCTTTTAAAATTTGTTCTGGCTTGTTTGTGGCTTTGTTTTTTTTCCCAAACAGTCGGTCCCTGATTAACTAGCATGATTCAAGTGCATCTTAGCTGTTGACCTCTTGAGGCAAGCACTCCAGCTCTGGAGCCCCAAGGCCACACTGAAAAAGAGCCTCCAAGAGCTACATTTTCTATCTCACTCTTTCTGTTATGCATCTCAGTTCCCATAATGTGCAATCTAACATTTCCTTCAGTTCTGGTTTTGGCACTGCCATGGAGCCAGAGAGATTCTCTTCCTTCCCATGGCCATCAGTGCTGAAATTAGGACCAAATCTGATGCTGAATTCCTACTACTTGGTTCTTAAAACTTCTAAACCCAAACACTTTTAACCGAATTAAAATTCTCCATCATTCTTTCTACTGGGTGAAATATAATAATCTAAGTGGCTTTCAGAATTCCAGTTTTAACTGGAAGATATTTTGTCCAAATATGTTCAAACAATTTTTAAGATGCATGTGATAAATTTTAGTATATTCATGTAATAAATCCAAATGAATCCTTGCCATATTGTTAGGATGACTTCATGTCCACATGGTGAAACCTTTAAAATGACCATTTTGTGATGGTGAACACCTGTAATTTTAACAGAAGAGTGGATGCCTAATTTCCAAAACTCATTCTAGAACTAGCCAGAAATTATAGGAGTTCATTAGAACTGATACAAGAAGGCTGGATAGACCATTTTCTATGTGGCCTGCTCAGAAAACTGTTGTCTGACTAGAGGACAAAATACATTCATTGAGTTATTGGACAATAAGAAAATAAACACTTAGTAAAATCTGAATTTCATGTCAAGACTTACCATGTATTTTTTTTTTTTGATTTTCCATTAACAAATAAGCAATAAGCAATTCCAAAAACAAATAAGATTTTTATTAACTCAGAGTTTTGAGAACTAGCTTTTAATCATGTTTTCCCTACTAAATATATCACCATTTCCCTGTCTTACTGCCACACTGTCTTCCTAGTCAAAGCAAGAGGAACAAAATTCACTTTTTCGAAAGAATCTTTTTGTAAGGCATCACACTGAAGACAAACTGATCTACACAACTTATGTAAGGCAGAACTGAGCTTAGAGCTTTCAATTTTTTGTTCTAATAGTTATTCCTTACTAGCAATTAAGTTGGATGTCAGAAATGAAACATTACTTTGAGGATGAGATGGATTACTGACAGGGAGCTTGCTGTGCTTACCCTGTTCCTAAGCACTGATGTTTAAGCTGGTTTTTTTTTTTAACTCGCTTTAACATTTTTCAGCATCAGAAAAACAATGTAATAGATTACTTCTCTGCCTAGCTCTTCAGCTGTTTTGCTGACTGCCATAAAGAATCAACAAGGTTTAAATCTGTAAAAGATTCAGGGGGAAATGTTCTTAGAATTTCTTAATTTTCCAGCCAGTTTTACCAAGGGAATAAATCTTTAAAGAAACCATACAATTTTGGGGTTATTTTTGTGTTTGTTCTTTTCTGTATCTGACTGATACTGTTGAATCTCTATTAAAGTAAAATGCACTCAGCTAATTTACACTGTTGGAGGACCTGACCTGAACAGCAGTAGCTTGTTTCTTTTTAACATAGATTTTAAATACAAAATTGTGTGAGCTGAAAGATGGAGAACTAGTCCCTTTTTATTTCTTTTATGATGGATTGATGCAACAAGGCAGCAAAGCAAGAAGCAGTAGCTCCCCTTCTGTGAGAGGTCAAGGGAGTATTATATATCCTATACAGAACACTTGTAATGTTAAAGTCATTTGGCTATCTTGTAAGAAAGTGGAATGTTTATTGTCCTGCATTTACTAAAAAATGTGTATTTGTACTATGTGACTGCAAAGCACTATAAAACAAGTACTTGCTTTACAGCAGCGTAAAACAAGAATTGGGGTTGCAGCTATCTCCATGCTCTATTACTGAAATTAGTGTGCCTTCCCTCTTCTCAGGCTCTTGCTCTGCTGTCTAGGTTGGACCTCTCCTCTCACTGTGCACTTTTCCTGGTTTAACTTAACATTATAAATGTACATATTAATATGTTAATTGCTGCATAGGAGCATGACTCCTTTCTGTGTCTGCTATTATGCCACAGATACCAGTGAAGTTTGTAGCAAATCTTTCCAGGGGAAACAAGTGGATAATCAGGATCACTAGTGACCATATTTCACTTGCTGAAGAGAATATAATTTGTAAATGGGCCATGGTATGTACTAAGAATGTCTGGCTTTTGGATAGGAACAGTAACCTCTCATTGAAATGAAGGATTAAGAAGAAAAATAAGGAAACATCGTGGTTAATGTTAATGCATCCTTTCCCCATTTGATGACAGAGGCTGTAAATTTGTATATATACATGCATAGAAATAGCATGAAGTATCTACTAAACTTGTAAAGCTATTTGAGCTTATCTGACACTTATAGTGATACATCTTTACAGTACTTCTCTTGGGAAATAAAAACTTGACTTTGGTACTAGATGGCAGCTTCTCAGCAGGGTGGCCTTCCATCATTACGTAGTGTCTAATGGAGCCTACGTACTGCTCTTATGTTTAGGAGTTTTTGATATCCATTTATCGTGAGGGATGTATAACTTTGATTTGAAGTGCACACATTTCTCCTCTGAAAATATAAAAAGAGTCTCATAAATCTCAGATTAAACAGTAATATATTGATGCAGTGAGATAGTTACCTACCACATCAGCCATGATGACTATGCTATAAGCCTGAATTTCTCTTTGCTAAACTTTTTGCTTTCTTTGTCCCATCCCAGACTGTCAGGGACCTGAAGATACCTCCAATTCAGCACCCCTTTGCAAGAGTAGATTCTGCTGAAAAGTCAGGACAGGTTACCCAGGACTTTATCCCATATGGGCTTGAAGCTGTACAAGGATGGAGAGGGGGTTTCCAGATAAACCTGTTTGTTTGACTGAGTATGGGATAGCTCTTTCTTGCCCTTGGAGGACTTTGACTTTAAAGCCCTGCCAGCCTCCCTGAGATCTGTGGCCCTTCAGGACTACCTCCCTGGGATCCAATCAACCAGTTTCCTGAGCAAGCCAAACTTTTTTCTGAAAACTCTTGTCTTTGCTACTTGCTTTTACTTTACCTTACCTTACACAAAAAATTCAACTTTACTTCTATCTATTCAGGACTTTGATAATGTACTTCTGCTCCAAGTCAATATTGCATTTTTGTGTTAAACAAACACATACATACATATGCAGAATTCTGCTTTCCCCTCCAGGGCCAAGCTCTCAGCCTCCTCAAGCAACTGCCAAGACCAGGCAGGTCAACCAGAGCCCATAGGACCCTTAAGCAAACCCTTCTAAAATGCTTTTCTTTTTTTCTTTTTTCTTTTTTTTTTCAAANNAAGCTTTTTTTTTTTTTTTTTTTTTTTTTTTTTTTTTTGTTAATTAATGAGAATTAATTGTTGAAATCTTGAGCAACCTCATTCTCAGTATTTGTGAGAGGAGAGATGTTTTCATGAGTAAAGTCCTCTTCTCACTGCTTGAAAATGGTCTGCCTTGTGTCTGGAAAGTATGTTTTTCTTTTTTTCTACTGTCCTCCATTTCTCAGGCAGCAGTTCTCTCATTGTGATAAGACCATTGTAATAGGTGCCCAGTTTGAATAGTCTACCAGTGAAAAGAACAAATTTACATTAAAAATTGCATAAGTATGCAATAAATAAGGCAAATTTCTTTAATAATTATAAATGGACATGAAAACTCCTGTATATTATGATTTTGTCACTTAAGTAAATAATGCAGCCTTATAAGATTCAGTGAATGTTGTGGTTTGTTTGTTTGTTTGTTTTTTTCTTTTTTTGTTTTGTTTTTTTTTTTTCCTGAGGAAACCATGGGATTAAATAAAAAATACAGTCTTTGAATGACATTCTGGGAATGGCACATACTGAAAATGCCAGGAAGGGTTGGTTGTGTTCTTTGTTTGTTTTTTTTTTTTTTTTCATGGGAACTCGTAGTGTCTCTTACTTGCTTCATGGAAAATGTGAATTATTTTGAGACACTGCATCAAAGATAGGATAGCACTGCAAACAGTGCAATTTGTCAGCTTTGCTGACTGTAATGAAAGGTTAGAAAAGGTTTTTGTACTTAACTCACACTCGTTAACAAAATACCAGAACCAGTTTAGGAGTGTAAAACATGTCAATGTTACTTTCTTAATAGATGCTGAAACTCCTCCTTAACAAAACCCAATCCAATCAATTAATGTCATTATTCTGGTAGTTAAGAATAGTGGGTTAAGTGTTATTTTTCTGTGGAATATTGTTCAAGTCTCACATTTCTTTGCCTGGGACTCCATTAGTAAAACTAGAAAGGCTACAGCTTCATGGGTGGAGCTGAATGTTAGTAAGGAAGATGGAAGATGTGCTCATGGTCTGACTCAGGCTTTGAGGTGGCTTAGTTCCAAAACAATTGGTGATGATGAATTATCCAGAATAATTAATAAACAATTTAACAAAATCTGTAAGCTGGCAATTGTTGAATAATTTGAGGGCTATATGAAGTGCTGTTACAAAGGTCTGTAAGTGAATGCATTGTAGAGCACTGTGGATAAGCATGGTCCCAACACACCTCTGAGTTGAAGAGCTCTGATCAACTGCACAATCATTATGGTTGTTAACTAGGATGAAAGTTGCATTGCCCAAAATACCAGCTGAATTGGAAGAAAATGTTTAGCTCAGCAGCAACAGGGTGGAAAATATACGAAAATGTGGTAGTCCTGAACTACTACTACATGGGGAACCAGGTGTGTGAGGTAAATGGCTATGCCATTACAAAAACCATCATGTATTAAAATCAAAATAAAAGTAGTCATCATGATTTAAAAAGATAAACCATCAGAGAGATGTGCAAGATAGCAGGTGAGCCCATCATTAAGAATAATCTATAGTAAAGAAGACAGGGAAGTTGAAGCAGAAAACTGGAGTAGGATTTTGCCTTCTGTTTCTTCTCATGAACTCCTAATGCGATAGTGCAAATTTTGATCTTTGTTACCTCTGTCATCTTCTGAAGAAACACAACAGTGAACCAAAGCTATTTTTAAGATGTCTTAGAGTTTGCAAGACTGGTCCATTAGACCCCATTTAACAAGGGTAATGATCAAAAAGCCTTGTACTAATAGAAATAGACCTGTTGGTACAAGAAGGGACAGTGCCATGTCTGAGAGAGACCCAAGAGGCTTGGATAATGTGGGCTGAAGAGGCAGAAGCTGCCTTGCATATTCAGCAGTGAAAATCTGGACAGGTCATTTTCCTCTTCTTCTAACCCAAGAGATACCTTCCCTTTGAAAAAGATTGATAAAGACAGATTAAACTACAAATGCTATCAAAATTGAGAGATAATCTGTTCTGATGTTTTCTGTTCCAAGTACACACTGATACTTTGGGACTCTAAGACCAGCCAGGGCCTCTTTCTTCTTTGTTTTTATTGCCTTACCTCATAACAGGGATTAGAGTTTTAAAGTGTGGCCTTTCCAGCTAAAAATTAATATTTCATATAGCTTGCCTTTTTCTAAAGTTTCTAGAAATCTACCACAGGTGTGTTCCTAGCGTGACTTAAATACTGTTCCATATTAAATTGCCTCATGGGTGATTCCTCCACTTCTTTTCAAAATATCTTCCATTTCAAACTGTTAAACAGCTCAGCTCAGCATGCCAGAGATTTCTACACGGAGGAGAAACACACTTTTTTCAAGGGTAAAGATTTTAGTTACCTAACTAAAAATTGTCAAGTTTGACCGTTACAGAATGTATGTTTTGGTAGCGTTCTTCCAGTATGCATTAATTTTCCACGCAGAATACCCCTCTAAGGATTGCTAACCATGAAAATGAGGCCAGATGAGTCCAACAGTTGACAGAACTCAACAATAATTAAGAGAAGAAGGGAACAGATTTGAAAGCCCCCAAAAGAAGCCAAGTTTTTATTCCCTACCTTTGCTGAGATCATAGATTGCTTTTAGATATTTTAATAAACATGCAATCTAGTTGGTAGTCATCTGAAGAATCCCTGCAGCAGCTAATTCAAGTTGCTGGTTTTCTTTCACTCTCTTATTTCTTTCTTTTCTAAAACTTTTTAAAAACTTTGTGATTGGTAGAGAAGTAAGTACCTGATTCCTCTTTAGTACATATATTGCTGCTTACTTATAATTCTTTAATTCTATTTGTTTTGCTTTTTGTGACATCTTGTTATGATTTGAGATAAATTCTCTTTCTGAAATGGTATCTGAGCATTTTGTGCCTGTTGGCAGACTCCTCAGAGCAAACTTATAAGGAATTTAAAGGTTGTTTGCATCCCCAAAACTGAAAAGCTGAGGGTTAAACATAATAAATAGCCCACTTGAGGATCTTGCTTCAGCTGGGACAGACAGAAAGCTGTCTCCGTATACCTACATGTATTATCCATGAGTAATGAACCAGCAAAAAAGTGATTAACTATGATAGTAATTTTATTCAGCTGATTCTTATTCATATTCTCTTAATTATATGATATATAAAAATATATATAATATGTTATATATATATATATAATTTGTATAAACATGTAATATTAATTATAATATTTTGTTTCTGTTAGCAATCTTAAAATGTAGAGCATCAAGTTTAGAAGGTTCCCTTTGGTACTAAAAAATAAAAACCCTTTTGTCCTTTGTGCTAAGATGTTTTGTTGTTTCTGAAACAAGTAATTCCTTTTTAAGGAAAAAAATGGGTGGGTTTTTCTAGTGGCAAGTGTAGTTCTTTAAAGAAAGTTTTGGATAAGTGAAAATAAGGTTCATCTGTGAACATGAAGCTCTTTCCTATTTTCATCTCAGATTACAGAAACAGAGATGGTGCAATTGTGTTTAGAACAAAATGCTTGAATTTCTTTTATCGTGTTAGAAGCAACATTATTTGAATGTCTCTGGGCTGTCTCTGTCCTCTGTGGAGGATTCTAGTTTCGCACACTGACATAGACCTACCCAGCACAAATTCAAAGGATTGTTTTTCATCATTGTGTACTGACAGGAAGATCAGACATCTTCAGACAGAGCTGCATGGGCAGTTCTTGTCTATGCACAAGAATGCTTGATTCTGCTGTCACATATATTTGAGCCTTGGAATTTTATTTTTTTGTAGATAGATATTAGTTGATGTGAGACACACCATGGGCTGAAATTCAACAAAATCACCCCACAGCTCAGTGGTCAACAGCTCATTTGATGGACATCGGTGATAAGTAGGTGTACCTCAGGGTCCATAGTTCATCCAGTTTTATTTAATATCTTCATTAATAAGGTAGATAAGGGATTGAGTGCAACCTCTGCAAATTTTCAGACGACCCCAAGCTGAGAGGCACTGTTTACACTCCTGAAGGATGGGATAGTATCCAGAGGGTGCCATACCTGGGTAAGGGCAACCCTTGATATCCACACAGGCAGGGCATGAAAGAGATCAAGAGCAGCCCTGTGAGAAGGACTTGGGTGTGCTGGTGGGTAAGAGGCTGGATATGATCCAGCAATGTGCACTCACAGCCCAGAAAGCCAGTTTTAACCTGGGCTGTGTCAAAAGGGGGAGAGGAACAAAATGGGGAAAGGGACAGAACCAGGCTGGCCAGTGACAGGAGTGAGATGTGTGCCAAAGCTTGAGGAAGCAAGCATTAGTGGGATTGCTCAATCTGCTCCATGAGGTGTCAGCTACAATGAACCACACATAAAATGTTTCTATACCATGAGGAACAAAGCGTTTGAAGCTTTGAGTCAGTCCCAGAAATTTGACATCATTGGCATAAGTAAAATCTGGTGGGATGAACCCTGTGACTGGAGTACTCTGTTGGATGGTTACAGGCTCTTCTGGAGGAATAGGCAGGGCAGGTGAGGTAGGGGGTGGCACTGTGTGTAATGGAAGCGTTGAATGTATGGAGATCACAGCTGGTGATGACAGGGTTGAGACCCTCTGGGTAAGGATTAAGTGCCAAACAAAAAATGTGGATGTCATTGTGGGAATCTTGACCACCCAGCTGGGATGAGGATGCTGATGAAACATTCTTTGAGGAACTAAGACACACCTCTTAAATCAGCTGTCCTTGTTCTTATGGGAGACTTCAACTTGCCGGATGTTAACTGGGATCACTATACAACTGGAAGAAACAGATCCAGAAGATTCCTAAAACACATAGATGACTACTTCATTATAGAGTTACTGAAAAAGTGGACCTGATTTATTGCTTGTTAACAGAGAGGGTGTCATGAATGAAGTCATGATTGGTAGCTGTCTTGGCCACAGCAACCACGAAGCAACCAAGTTTAAAATCTCTGTTGACAGGAGAAAAAGTGCCAGGAAGACTTCAGCTCTGGTCCTGAGGAGAGCAGATTTCAGTCTGTTTGGGAAATTAGCAAGTAAGGTCGACAGGGAAAATGCTTCTGGAGGTGTTGTGGTCCCTCAGTGCCGGTCACTTCTCAAGCACCACCTCCTAACAGGAGCAGTAGGCAATTCGTAAGTGCTGGAAGTTGAGCAGATGAAACAGAAATCCAGCTTGGCTGACCAGGAATCTCTTTTTGTTTTTTTTTTTGTGAAAAGGCAAAAAATGAAGCTGTATCCTCAGTGAAAGTAAGGTCAGGTGATGTGAGAGGAATACAGAGCTTCTGTTGTCCATTGTAGGGAAAAATTTGTGGAGCCAAAGCTCAGTTGGAGGTGAAGCTGACCAGAACTGTGGGGAACAATAAAGAGATTCTTTAAATACATTAATGGCAAAAGGCAGTGCATTAATTGCATCAGGTTGTTATAGGATAAGGATGGTCACCCCACAAACAGGGACACAGACAAGACAGAGATGTTTAAATGCTTTCTTTGTATCTGTCCTCAGCACTAAGGAGGTCCCAGCACCCTGAGCTGGAGGACCATGGCTGTGAGAGTGATGAAATCCCAGTTGACCCTGATGTTTTGAGGGATATGCTGCTCTGTCTAGATACCAATAAATCTATGGGACTTGATTGTATTTATCTAAGAACACTCAGTGAGCTGGCTGATGTCATCTCAATGACTCTTTTGATGAGTTTTGGGCATTCTTGGGAATCTAGAGAGATCGCAGCTGACTGAAAGATGACTAAAGTTGCCCAGATTTTCAGAAAGGCCAAGAACTGCAGACCTGTCAGTCTCACTTAAGTGCTTGGTAAGGTTATGGTGAAGATTATCCTAGAAGGTATTGGAAAACACTTGAATGATTGTGCAGTCATTGGTCACAGCCAGCATGGCTTCATGAGGGGAAAGTCCTGTTTGTCAAACCTGTTTTCCTTTTACGACAGAATAACCCACTCAGCTGATCAAGGAAAGCCAGCTGATGAAATCTTTTTGGATTTCAGTAAAGCTTTTGATACTGTGTCTTACAGAATCTCCTAGACAAGGAGTCCAACACACAGCTGTGTAAACCCATCACGTGATGGGTGAGCACCCGGCTTATGTTTGGGGTTTAGGTTGGATATCCCACAAAGCTGCTCACTCATTCCCTTTGCTCCTGGTGGGATGGAGAGGAGAATCAAAATAAAAGGTAAAAACCATGTGTTGAGATAAGAACTGTTTATGAAATAAAACAAAGCATAATCATCATCATAAGAAAATGAGAGAGAAGAATAAACCAAAGAAAGACAAGTGATGCACAATACAATTGCTCTCTATTAACTTGCCAATGCCCAGCTGGTCTCCAAGCAGCAGTCCACAGCTCCTGGCCAATCCCCCTCAGTTCATACACAGGGCATGATGTGGAATCTCTCTTTCGTCAGTACAGGTCAGATGCTCCCCAGTTTCTTGTGCAAGCCCCTTGGCAGGGCATGGAACACTGAACAGTCCTTCATTTAGAGTAAACACTGCTAGTCAACAACTAAAATATCTGTGTGTTATCAATATTATTCTCATACTGAATCCAAAACACAGGACTGTACCTGCTACTAGAGAGAAGATTAACTATACCCTAACCAAAACCAGGACAACTTGAAAATAATGCAAGATTTTATTTTCTCAGTAAGGATAAGATTTTACTTGGTACCATTGTTTTCTACATTGTGAAAATAAAAGTAATGGATGAAACTTCTGCATTATAAGAGATTTGAACTGTCAAGGGTTTGTGGAAGAGGGTTTAGAGACTTCCCTCTCCTAGCAGGCAGGGTTAAAGGTGGTCATGACTGTACATGTAGCAGCATCAATTATCCTTAATTCTCAGCAATTTCCCAATTTTCTGTCCCATTTTAGGCCTCTGGAAAGAAAGTATAAAATGCTCCTGCCCTCTCTTTTCAGTACTTTAATTCAATACAACACTGCTTCTATCCCCTGCTGTCTGGCAATGTTTGTTTAATAACTTAGTTTGTTCAGTGTCAAGCTTTGTCAGAACGAGAATCTCACTCAGTCACTCACAGTGATAACAACCAGGACTACCTATGATCATGCATTTCTTCAGCTTTATTAATATACTATGAGATTTTTGTTATTTTTCCCTTTTTAAGTTCCTCTGAGACTTATTGACTGGCATAGCTCAAAAACGCTGTTTTTAAAATAACAAAGGCAGTTCCAGAAAGCTAAAATAAACTCCAAGTCTTCATCAAAACGTAGCCAAAATCAAAATAATATATATTTTTTCTTTCTTTTTTTTTTTTTTTTTAATTTGGGCAATGCATGCAAGGCCCCTTTTTCCATAAAATATTTATGTCTGACATTTTTCAAGGACTGTGTTATTCTCCCTTACTCACTGCCTTGTGTTTCAGAACAATACAAGAAGGAGAAAGAATGTGTACATTATTCCAGGAGCTTGAAAAAAACTGCCTTGTTGTTGAAAGCATATCCAGGAGATACCAGGGAAGTGCTAGAAGCAGCAGTTTCAGGGGACCTGGGTCAGAAGAAAATATTACTTTAACCTTTTTCAGCTCTTCTGTAGCTGCTGAAACTCTTTAGGCACATTACAAAAGAAGCAGGACTTATTGTTGGCTCTAATCTAACCAAGGGCAAAAGGTGCAGTAGGAGTGTGTTTTCAGAGCTTGGTTTATAAAGTTGTTTCTCATACTACACTTTAGATTCAGGGCATGGTGATGGTTCCCCTGAGCTTCCTATCAAACAACAGGTATTTGGCCTGCAGATAAGAAATTAAAAAAAAAAAAAAAATACATCTACCCTCAAAGATGTGAATGACTTTTTCAGGAAAATGCAGAAAAATCACTCCTTGGCTTTTTTTGCTTCACAGATGGAGATGCTCCACCACCACCCTGCAGCTCTGGGGTGAGATCAGCTGCAGAGCTAGGAGCTCAGCAGTGATTTTGCAGGCTCCTTTCTTTTGGGAATTTTCTTTTGTTCCCACAGGTGGAAACATCTTCACCAGGATGGGAAGGAGTCAGAACCCAAAGCTGCAACCTCTTCTGCAGTCAAAAAACACTTCCAGGTGCATCCAGGTGCTCTTAGGGACCAAATATTAAGTGACAGATGTGGGTGTTGAGCTGCACATAATAACTGAGGATTATGAGACCGAGAAATAGAAATTAAATCCTTTGCTGTGGCATCTGAATAGGTGTAAATTTTCATCTCAGATGATTTAATGTTATTTCCAGTGAGATATTGCTGTACCAATAAGGATTTAAACTGTGCTCGAATTGTCAAAGCATGTTCATAGAAATGATGGTGTTTCATAAAAAATGAAAAACTCTAGAAATAGTTTGTTGGGTTTTTTTTTTTTTTTCCCCCCCAAGAAAATCTCTTGGTATCTTTTTCCTCTGGGGAAAAATGAGGTTGCTATTGATTCACAATACTGACTTTGACCTAAAAGGAAAAGAAAAAGGGAATATGATTTCACTAAATGCCTCTTAAAATATCAGCCAGAAAAATTACTAAATTCTGTTACACTACTGAAAAATAAAATAAGGATAAAGAAGAAAGCAGTAAATTTCAGTGACTTTGTAACAGACAAATTGTTCCATCAAACTCTGTTATAACTTTTCAATTTGCATTTTGTGAAGGGGTATCTGGTGGCAGAGATGAGAAAGAGGACAGCAGCAGAAAAAGCAAGAGAAGTCAGAGATCAAAGAGTTGGACTCCTGCTCTTAAAGAGTGTTCTTATGATTGGAAGAGTTACTCTCTGCAAATGACTTGAGGAGCTCCAGATTTATTCTTCCTTACTGGCTGTTATGAAAAGTTTGCTTCTGTTTTGCAGGTCAGAGTCTGTTTTGAGAGATGATCCCTCTCTGTTGCCTTTTGCTAGACCTGTAGGTCCTCCAGTGTGCACCAGGCAATGATGTTGTTCTGAATCTGAATCTGTCAAAACAATGTCTTCCTGATCACTGTCAATTTAACAGTTAGAACACTTGTAACATAAGACTTTTTCTTGGAAATGTTACCAAGACTGATGCATAATACTTACATTCGGGATTTCCCCTTGAAATATTTATGTTTTTATACAATTACCCAACAGGCAAACTCTATGCTTTTACTGTTCCTCCATGAGAAAAAAAGTCCTCAAAGACAGGAGAAAACTGGAAGGAATTATGTAAGTTTCTAAGTTACTGCAATTATAAACCAGAGTGCAGAATCTAGAGGGCTGGAAAGTGTCCTGGAAGTCTTAAATAGTCAGCATCCTGAGGAAAGAGAATAAAATAGAAAAGGGAATCATGCCAGGTGTACATTTAAAAGTATTTACACCTATTAAGCGACTCCTGCTCTTTCGCTCTTCTGTCCAACATTTCCTGGTAGGCCTGGCACTTAAACTGAACTGTTTCATGAATATCCAGATGGCCTCACCCTCATGTGCCTCCAGCCTAATTCTGAAGCAAAAATATTGTGATGTTCTTGGGTAGATATTGTTAATGTCTTTGTAATTTTTGAGTAGAAATGCAAATTACTTGCTTCTTTATGCAAGTTGTTAATAAGGAAGAAAATAGTACAAAGATAAAATAATTTATTCAATGAAAAAATAAATTCCTATGAGCAAAAAAATCCTTTGCACTGGATTTATAAAAATGGTTATCTGCTGCAGAAATGACTGCTGGTCAAAAAGAACCCTTTAGTAGAAGGTCAGCACTATACATTTGCCTTTGAAGAGTCTGTACAGTAGGTATTCTTCCTCAAGAGCTCGCAGTGCCAAGAAGATTCAAGTAATTCAGATTCAAAGAACTTTAAGTGCTGAACTCTGAATAACTTGACATTATGTCTCACTGAAGTTAGCAGTGACTTACTAAAGCAGACTTGAAACAGTAAACAGCTATACAAAGCATTTTTGACAACTGTCTTTCAGCAAAGCAAATCCATCAGGGATTTCTGTATGGTTTTTTTGTTTTGTTTTGTTTTGTTGTTTGCTTGTTTGTTTTTTCATGGGGAAGGTAAGGTTTATTTCATTGTAAGACTGAGTTGGTGGGGAAGAGATCGGATATAACTTCAAACATCCAGGCCCAGCTTCCATCATTCAGAGCCCACCAATTCACTCTATAGTGAATGCTGTCAAAATGACTTCTTCAGAAACGCCTCAGTGATGAACTCCCCTGAAAATCACATCCTTAGAGAGCATTTTTCCTGTCAGTGCTGGAAACAAAACTTCTTGTTAACATGTGTACTTTAGGTATCCAGTTCTAACACTGTCTTTTCAGAAACATCACTTTGCATCTGACTTTCCTGTAACCTCATTCACCATTCTTCAGTGCATGCTTGACATCATTCATATTTCATTGCGACAAGCTCTCTAAATTCTAGCACAGAATACTTCTTAAAAATTTCCTTTTATGTAGTGGTTATCAAGTTTGGGAATCATCATTAATTTACTGTAACTTAGTTCATTAAGATGAATGATATATACTTTTTCTTGGTAAATGACAGTGAAATATGTAGTCTTTTCCCAGGAAGTAGTATTTCTCTGGTGTCGGTATATCTTTTGATACATATCACATTTATATTCCTACTTATTTTACCTGGAAATCAATTGTACTGGATATGCTTGCTTCTAGATCAGTGGTCATTTGACTGGGTTTCACTAGAATCTCTTTCCTCAGATTTTTTAAGCTCTTTCAGAATCAAATTTTATTTGGAAATGATATGTTTAGAGGCACAAATAAGTTTCATTGGATTCTGGAAAGCAGAGACAAATGTAAATGCACAATAAACAGCTGCAGTGGTCATATTGAAAAATATTTCCAAGGTTACAATGTGCATCATAATTGGTTTCTTTTCTATATCATAACCTTTGTGTTGGAAGAAAGGTTTGCAATATTTCCCTCATCCTGCCTGAAACCAAGGAGTGCTGTCTGTAGTTCTCTTGTTTGGCTTCTTGGCCCACACTATCATGTTTTGTGCGCTGGGCTGGAGACAGTATTTTTCATTTCAATTACTTGTGCAGCAGCAGCAGTACAGTGAGATACTCAAGAGCTTGACATGAGGTACATGAGTAGTTCCATTTTCTGCCTTCATTTTACCCTGACTCCTCTTTTGTCTTTCAAAGACTTTGGCACATCCTCTTTCTGTTGTGCTAACAGTAGCCACAGACTCTAACTTTCATTAATAACAAGGTTGATTTGAGATCATTATTTCAGTAAGGCTGAGTTTCCACTGCCAATCAACACCTGAGATAATAAAAATGTTGGCAAGGGAAATATGTGACACAACTAGACAGGAAACTTTGAATCATATTTAGTGGAAAGAAATTCAGCCAACAATACTAACAGTATGTTGCTGACTGAGGACTCCATCACTACAGACAAAAGTGAGCACTGGCACTCCCTGTTTGAAGAATGTACCTATCCCAGGAGGGGAAAGGGAAGCAAAAGACTGAAAGCCTGAAATGTGAGAGTGAGGTAGGGATAAAGACAGCCTAGCATCTCTTGCATTGGAGGCAGGGAGGACAGATACAGACACTGTGGCTTTGTGACAGAAAAGATATAAGGACTTTCCCTGTTCTCTAGCCTTAAATCTCTAGTATTAAGATGCGCCAAGGGAACTTTAAGTTAGATGTTAGAAAAAAATTCTTCACTGAAAGAGTGATTGTGTGCTGGAATTGTCTGCCCAGGGAGGTGGTGGAGTCACTGTCCCTGGACATATTTAAAAAAAGACTGGACGTGGCACTCAGTGCCATGGTTTAGTTGATGAGGTGTGTTAGGTCATAAGTTGGACTAGATGATCTTAAAGGTCTTTTCCAACCTAGTTCATTCTGTGCTTCTGTATTACTTTAGTCCCTTTTCACCCTGGCTCCATGGGGTTCCTTGTGGCCCCACAAAACGCAAGCAGGGTCAGTAATATGTCAGTAACAAAGAGTCAAGAAAGGCATTGCTATCATTCTGGCAGAGCATGGCTTTACTCATCTGTGCCTTTCAGAATCTCCAAGCAAATACCAAGAAACAAAGGCAAGCTCACAGTTTTCCCAGGCTCCAAGGAGGTGGGATTAGGGGAATGGTGACCAGTAGGGAACATCTGGGGAGAAGTGAAAGGCAGAGGCCAATGGCCAATGGGAGAAGCTGCACGGGGAGATTGACAATACCAGCATCATACAGCATGGGGCAGAGACCTCTCCAGTTATCCCAATACCACTCGCATCACTGACTACCAGTTTTGTAATTCTGTAGATGGCACAAAACACGTGCTCATAACATTCAGGGATATGAGCCCTTGACTTCTGGCATCATCTCAAGAATGTAATTTTCAGTAATAAAATTAGGTGTAATGAAGAGTGGCATTTTCAGAATATTGTCTGGAAGATGACCCAACTAGAGTAGGTTCAGATGTGATTTTATAGTACCTTCAATCCCATCTAGCTCTGGCACCTGCATGACTGTCATACTTCTCTTTCCACCTGCACTCAGCTCTGCTGCTTTCCAGTGTTTAGAAAGCTGTGGCCACTAGGCAGCATGAAACTGGAAGCACACTGGAGCAGCCCAGCTCCATGATCCCCACTACCTGCCCAGCAGCAGTGCTGTGGGCAAGGAAAGACAGAGGATGGGTACCATGTATTCAATGGCTCTGTAGAGACTGCCTAATGCAGTTGCAAAACTGCATCCTCAGTGACTTGTACTGACTTTGTTTGAAGTCCTTACTTCTGAGCAGGGTTTGCAAAGTGATCATAAAATACTACCAGCATCTGAATCTGTATTGGCCAGCACCAGTAAAATGACTGTGTAAAGCAGAGAGCAGAGGAGAATCTGGCTTTTTTGCTTCCAGGTTCACTATCTGACTGGCTTTTTTTGCTTTCCTTTTCCCCTCCTCCACACATAACTGCATGCACTGTCAACTGCTAAAATGATATAAGACATCTAAAGAACCAAACTCAATAACTTTTCTAAGGGCTCACAATGGAAGAAGATCTTGTCCTGCAGACAACCTTTTATAATGAGATTCAGAAAAAAGGCTACAACATTAACACTGATGCAATAGAAATACAAGGAAAACGTCCTTGAAAACATCTGCTTCTGCATAGGGGATGCAAGTGCAGCAGCAGTCTGAACTTATATGGTAGGAGATATCTATGAAGAAACTCATTAACCAAAAAATAATTTGGATTGTGGGCTGGTACTCAGAAAAAGGTGAAGGATACTTTATTTCCCTACAGGATAAGGACATGACTTGCGTCTTGCAGGAGAAATAGTTTTTGATTATGCCTGGTATACAATACCATAAATTAATTTAAACAGAGATTTCACTGATAGTACCAGGAACTTTAATCCATTTAATTTAAGGATGAATCAGCATTTCTAGAATGCAAGTTTAGTAATCTGTTCCTGACAAATGTGGGGTATTCTTGTGAGATATAATGCAGTTCTCAGAGCAGCTGCTTTTCCATTTCCCTGGAAAGGATGCTTGCATCTGTTCTCGGGACTGACCCCCACTGAGCAATGGTGTGGAGCATGGTGCCATTCAGCTGTATTACAAAACTCTTCTCCTGGTGAGCCATGTCTTAGCCAGCAAATGGAACAGTGTGAGGGCTTGTCCTCTGGACCACACTTGATCTCCAGGCAGCTTTCTGTCCAGATCAGTATAGTTTCATGCAAAGTCATTACTGACACTGCTCTCTGACCTGTGCTAAATCACAGTCTGTGCTCAGACCTGTTTCATCCACAGCTGAAACATCTTCAGGGCCACTCAGTTGTTCCCATCACACTGTAGAACTGTCCACTGGCTGCAACAGTATTAACCAAATAGCACAGTATGAAAGTTCAGCTGATACATGGTTTTCTCAGTACCAATACCTTCAAATTGTAATGAGAGCTATAAATGTCAGGAGTCATCTGGAATCCCTAGTTTATATCTCAGCTGAAAAATGAGCCCTTCAATACTTTGCACTAAGCTGAATCATTCAGTCGATGAGTGCCACCTATTGAATCACCAATGCTATTCCTACAAGAATTCTTTTTCTCCCTTATTGCACTGACCACGATCTGTCTCAGCTTTGGAAGTCACCTGACATGTGCCTAAGACTTTCTCAAAACTGAGCACATGCTTAAGGACCCTTTCATATGTAGAGACATCTTGCAGGCTGAAAATCAGGATTCAGAAATACAAGTTTGTATCCCAAAGTTGCATTGCTCCTAGCTATAATTTCATTATGTCAAAGTGGCTTATCAATAATTCAGTTGTTCCATTAGTTTTGTGTTAAGATGTTAATAGAGTTAACTGAGTTAATACATGTATAATTTATCAGTCTATAAACTAAATAGTTTAAAACACAATATTCGGACTTACTGTGGTAATAGCTTAAAAATGTGCTGTCTGCATTTGCTCTGGAGCAGCTGGAACATGGAGTTTCTGTAAAGTAGCAGAGAGGAGAAATTACCACACCCAGGGTCCATAGAAAAAAGGGAGAAGACTGTCAAAGTTATGCTGTAAGATGCTGGTTGGAAGGGTGTGTTTGGAAAATGCAGATCGATTATTATATCCCAACCTTGCTGCTGTGCTACACTGTTTTCAGTTTAATCATTTCCCCCACTTTATTTTTTACAAAGAAGTCACAGTTACATAGCTGAGCTATGAATTCCTTTTAATCTGAGGGAAGCACTAGCCAAGACCCAAAATAACCATAAATTCTGCCTGCAATGTATACCTCCTACTCAGTGGTTTTGTACCACATAGGACCATGTCTACAGAGGAAATGAACGAGACATGTGAATCACACCTATGTCTTACACTAAGATAATTAAATTAAGTGTGAGATGCTGGGGATAAAATAAATAATAACCTGAGAAGTCGTTGATTCCAAAACCTGAGGTAAGAGTTTAAGCATATGTGTTTTCTTTTAAAAAAGCACAATCCTGATGTTTAAAGGTAATTTCAAATCTGAATGTTCACTAGCCTTAACATTTTTTTTGTTGTATATTCTGTAACTTCTTTATTCTATTTTCATATTTCAGATTGTGATTATAGTTACTAAAACTAAAAGATGGGGGAAAAGAATTTCAGAATCTTAAAAAGTTGCATTCAAATTTAGTTTAAAAATGCAGGCTGACATTTTAAAGGCATGAAAGAAGTTTTTATGTAGTGGTAGGAACAAATATTCTACATACCCTCCATTTTTTGTGGTTTTGTCCTAGTGAAATCTTCTGCAGCCTTCTTTCTCTCTCTCTCCTTCTTCCTCATTTTTTTTTCTTTTTATATTTCTGAATTAAGCTTTCATCTAGCTTTCAAGTAAACAAACCAGGTGCATAATTTGTGGTTTGACAACACTAACTAGAAGCCACTGTCTAACACAGACAAAATGAACCTGCTTTGTCTCTTTTCTGCTCATTTAAGTTCTTGTTAGTTCAAGTGGGGAAGCACTATATGAGACAAATGCCACAGTATAAACACATAGTTGTTTACTATGACTTGCAATGGTGTCAGCTGTTCATGGGTTTTGAAGCCACTCAGAAGCATCACAGGGGAAGTCTGCAATGCAACTTCCTGGGGTTCAGATATGTACCTCTATCAGTCATAAAAACACATTTAATAATTAAAAAACAAAACACGTAGTTGGTTTTGTTTTATCTTTACAAAGTTGGGTGACAAGGAACCAGCCCCAGGGAGGCTAGAGACATTAGACTTTAGCCACAGCTATGCCACCAGTGATCACAAGAAACAATCTGGAAATCTCAGCAGCACTTGCCTATGCTGCTCATCACAAAGCATTGTTGGCACAAGCCCCTCAATGTCTTAGTTTAAAATCACATTTTTAGTTGTGCATCTGTTGATTCTAAGGCAAAGCAAGTATACAGATTTACCTTACAAATAATGAAAATAACCACAAGTGCCTATTCCACCTGATCTTTTACTTTGCTGCAAAGCAGTTGTTTTCATCCCTGTTACTACTCGGGGCCAGTGGAGACAAAACCCAGAGCAGGTGCATCTTTAGAATAGGCTGACTGAAGAGCACCTGCTGCCTTATTTCTGCATAATGAAAGGGGGACAGATTATTTATTTGTAGTGAAAGACAGTTCAAAAAGAAATTTAGCCATCAAAGAAAGTTAGAATCACCTGAATACAGCTTAATTCTTTATATTCTGATATGAAAACTACACTCCATTTATCATATGTCTGAGAATAGAGTTTGGAAGTCATCAGTTGGGCTAATGTAAAACCTTCTATATATGTATGAAACCACAAGGGAGAAAGACACAGGCCATACATACAAGTAGCTATAAAGTATCGGGTATATGTTGATTTTTTGTTCTTCTGACCTATTCTGTAGGTTGTTCTATTTGTTTTATTTGGCAATGCTATAACAAGGGAATATGTCTAGGCAAGATAATGTTTCAGGCAAGATAAGCTATCTCAAAACCCTAGAAAGCCAATATCTGCTGTCCTTGAACAGGTGAATCCCTTATGAAAGTAAAGGAATATATAGAAACAGCAGGATGAGTATCCCATTCTTTCAATAAAAGGAAGAAATTTGATGCATGTTGAAAGTCCTGGTACTGGGGATTTATATTAACTGATGCATCAGTTCAAAGCTACAGCTCGTACTGAAGTCACCATAACCTGAGGGAGAACATATCCTCCCTTTATTCTTGTCCTCCACAAACAACTACTGTTGTCACAGCCAGCAAAGTGTTTCCTAGTTAAGTGTGGCATACAGCTGTTTTGTTACAGATATTTCTGAGAGGACTTTGGCAGCTACAGGTTCTTTCAGTACCTCTTGGAAAGAACAGCAGCAGTTTTAGAATTTTACCACAGACACTGGATTTAGTGGTGGCTTTTTACAAGGATGGGGGAAATGATTTGCAGGATTTGCACATCCTCATTTTTTATTCACCTAAATTTTAGAAACATGAGCTCATGGTAGTTTGAAACACCTTAAACCACAGAGGGCTTGATATTCATTATGATGTTCTTTTGTCAAACTATAGAACCATAGAGTCAGATATACTGGTCTTACAACTCAAAAAATCCTTCTGCCATATAAGAATCCTTTGCCTTTCTAGCACCTCGTAGCCATCTGGAGTGAAAATCAGTCTTTGCACTAGCACTTTCTGATGCATCACACAGGTGATAAAATTAACTACTAAAACAATAGCTTTTAGCATCTTAATTGCCAGTAGTGGTGGCTCAAAAATAAAAGTCTATAGTAAGTGCATGAGGGGAAAAAAAGTGATGCTCAGAGCAAACTAACTTCACAACAAGCGTAGGATCATAGACTCACAGGATGGTTTGAGTTGGAAGGGGAACTTTAAAGGGCATTTCGTCCAGTTCTCCTGTAGTGTCATGATTAAATTTAAGAAAGTTGCCTTTCACAGTTAATATTAAAATTGATAATTAGATGTTGAAATTAAGTAATTTATTGAGGATGTTGTTCATTAACCTGTTAAAGGCATGCAGATTGATGTGTTTCATTCAGCTGGTACTTTGTGAAACTATTAGTTGAATTGTTTACCCTGTTAATAAATTTGTTATGGGGATTGTTGTTCAAAATGGAGAACAGGGGAAGCTTCCAGAACCCCTATGATACATTCAGAGAGGGAAGGGTTTCGAGCCTTATTTACATAAGGGTGGAATTAAAAGACTATCACTGGATGTTCCCCAGACTAATGAGAAGACCCCAGACAACAGCCAGAGGACAAGGAGCCACTTAAGAGGACTCTGTACATCTGTGAGGCAATCACAATGCTCCAGAGGGGCGGGGAAAGGGGCAGCAGGGAGGAGGAGATCGGGGTAAAAAAGGTGTCACCCGAGGCTGCTTGGGGAGCCTCTGATTTGCTCTGTCCCAGGTCAAGCTCCCAGCACTGCACTCCTTTGTCTTGTGTCAGGCAAATAGCTGCAAGTGGTCTCTTATTGTCTTGCAATTAGCTATATATTTTTGTTAATAAATTGTTTTAAAGCTCAATCCTGAGCCTGTTTTTAACA
Organism: Rhipidura dahli; assembly: GCA_013399225.1. Lineage (NCBI taxonomy): Eukaryota > Metazoa > Chordata > Aves > Passeriformes > Rhipiduridae > Rhipidura > Rhipidura dahli. The sequence goes on along the minus strand of VXAC01000785.1, from coordinate 120,029 downwards.
TGTAATAAGTAGGGACATCTTCAGGTTGCTCAGAGCTGCATCCAACCTGATCTTGAATGTTTCCAGGGATGGGGCATCTACCAGTTCTCTGGACACCCTATTGCAATGTGATCATAAAACAGTTTTCTTATATCTAGTCTGAATCTAGACTCATTCAGTTTTAAACTGTTACCCATTGTCCTATTGTTGCATGGCCTGTTAAAAAGTCTGTCCACTTTGTTTTTCTTAAAAGCCTCCTTTAGGTACTGGAAGGTCTAAATAAGGTCTCTCTGGAGCCTTCTTGTCTCCAGGCTGGACAGTCCCAATTCTCTCAGCCTTTCCTCACAGGAGAGGTGCTCTAGACCTCTCATCACTTTTGCAGCTCTCCTCTGGACTCACTCCAACAGGTCCCTGTCCTTCCTGTGCTGGCACCCCAGAGCTGGGTGCAGGGTTCCAGGTGGGGTCTCAGCAGAGCAGAGCAGAGGGGCAGAATCCCCTCCCTGCCCTGCTGCCCACGCTTCTTTGGATGCAGCCCAGGACACGCTTGGCTCTCTGGGATGTCATAAATAAAGAGTTGGCTTTCGCATCCATGAGGGGACAAGTAATTAGTTTGAAGTTATCAATGTTGTTAGTATATGATTGAGTTGTTAAATAATCCATAAAGTTCAGGGAGTTTATAGTTTTATATTTTTCACTAGTACAAATGTTTAAAGAGAAAATGTTCTTTTGATGTTCAAGTCCAAGTTTAAAAGTTCAGATTTTATTGAAAACCTTGTAATATTTCTTGAGTTGGTGTTCGAGTTAAGTTGTGTTGCCGAAGGAGCTATACTTAAGAGGCCACTTGAAAGCCTGTCACTGAGCTCCATGGAAACTATGAATTTTAATGAGAGATTTTCCCGCCAACAATCCAGGTGACATCACCTGGAGATGACACCCCTAGCAGCAAGCGAGCCATTGGACACAAGACCTTACATCATGCCCTAGTCTAGAGCCAATGATCTGGACTTTGACTAGACTCAACCAAGCACCTCCTACCCTGGAGGCCGGACAGTGGGCGGTGATGGGAGGGGCCAGAGGGGTATAAAACCCCCTGTCACTGACCAGAGGCTGCTTATTTTTGCTCAGGATTAGCCTGGCAAGTCTTGGTGCTGTGGGTCTTAGGCCTGCTTGTTAAGGGACCTTGCTGGGGAGTAGCCCAGCAAAACCCTGCACTATGGGTCTTTGCATTGGGTTCCTAGATGTATTAGCTCTAAGTGTCTTCAATTGCTCCTAACCCAGATAAATGATTTGTTTAGGGAATCTGGCTGTGTGGTATAAATTAGATTTTAAAATCCAAATTGAGTATGGCCTCATTCCTGACAGGGCTGTGGGTGGGTGTTTGTGGCCAGGTCATGCCCAGCCTCTCATCCACCAGAATTACCAAGTCCTTCTCACAGGGCTTCTCTTGATCTGTTCATCCCCAGCCTGTGTGGATACTGAGGTTTACCCTGATTCAGGTACAGTACCTTGAACTTGGTCTTATTAAATCTCAAAAGGTTCCCATAGGCACACTTCTGGCACTTGATCGTACCCTTCAGTCATCTTACTGAATAATAAATCACTGTGAATGTACATTTTATTCATGCTGTTTAGATCCTGTTTTTCTCCACTAAAATTTTTATTTGAAAAGCCAAGGTAACAAAAAGAAGAAAAAAAGCCAAACCAAACCAGACCAAACCAAAAAAAAAAAAAAAAAACCTCAAAAACCAACCAACCAACCTCTATAATCTCTATAACCAACCAAGAATCTCTATAAAGAAAAAATGGAGAATGAAGTGATCTTCACTTTGATTTGATTCCCTCTATATGTCTATGTTCATATTTCATCTAGTGTACAGAAAAATATTTCATCCTTTTGCTGTTCCTAATACAATACCGGAGTGCTTTTTCTATCGCTAAAAAATTCAGCTTGTGCAAAGAAAACACCTTTTAGTCCAAATTTGTGAAGCAATATGTCAAGCTGACCCTTAATATTATGTTTTCCTAAGTTTTCCCTGGCTTCATTGATATGAATTATTTCAAATGCGATGAGATCACTATCATACATCAATTCAACTTTTCTGGTCACAAGCACCATGCTCCCATTTGGCAATGAATACTCAGATGTTTTGGGCTGTACTTTAGTCAATATTTATACCCTTCAAGCTGAGATGATTTAATGAGTTTCATATCACCTCAAAACACCTTTTTCAGAAATCTGACATTTGGCATTTGGGAAAAGCTCTGTTTGCCTCAGTGATACCTTGCCCTTATACATGGAACACTGTAGTTCTATGTGCCATATCAGTAATTAATTTACCACAGGCAGATTTTCCTTTTGAAGAAAATTGTATTAAAATAACTTTATTTGGTTCATTTATGCTATGTAAAGTACATATATTGATAAGCATTTTTTGTTACGTAGTAAATATTTTTATCCATTTAAAATCCCACTTTTCCCTACAGATTCAGTCAGAGGTTTCAAAAAATACTGCTGAATTTGGACAGCCTGTTTCCTATTTCTGTATCAGTCATATTATACTAACACTAAATAGAGTAGTACCCAAGACAGGATTTTTAATGAAACAAAATTAAAAGCACTGAAAAGTGCTATCATGGGCAGCAGGCATGTTGACTTGGATATTTAATATTTTTTTTATCTGTGTCAGGCAGAAGTGATACATAAGTAATGCGTTTCATTCAAAATAAATTAGAGTAATACAATTTTAAGGGCATTCATTTTATACATACAAAATAGGCAAGAATATGTTTATGAAGCCTGAGTTTGAAGTAGAGGAGAAGGGGACCCTGACTCAGTTACTGAAAAGTGTATAATACAGAGGACATAGACATTTTCCTAGACTCATCAAACAGTCAGTATCCTTCAGAAGGTCTCTCAAGGATGCCTAGGCTGTGATCCATCCTCTGTCTTGGGCTCCTGCACTACATCCAATACTCCTTGTGACCTTGTGTGATTTTGGAGCCTGCAACAGCACAGTATTTCATTAAGAGTTGCAGTTTATGACAAATGTTAAGAAGTTCTTGACTTTCATCTATCATCTTCTTCAAAAAAGTATTTGAAGGAGCACCTTTATTTGAACTTTTAGAGAATGAAATCATTAAGATTCATTTATCCACAAGTTTTTACCTAGTTTGGAATACTAACCTTTGCTTATTCAATTGGTAGGATTTCTCATCTTCAAGTGTGCTTGGCTACAAAAACTGCTCTTGACCCTGAGCTGAAGAAATGTCATGCAAACTCTTTTTACTGCAACTATCTAAACTATCTAGACTTTCTTAGAGAAAGTCTAAGCAAATTATTCCAGTGGGGATCCTTGCTTTGATTATGTATGCCAAGACTTCCTGAGTCTTCATTCAGGCTTAATTTGGGATTTTGAGTCAAACCCTGCTCAGTACTCAGGACAGCACCAAGCCTGGCACCACAATGCACCAGAACAGGAAACATCTCCACCGGTACTTCAGGCTTCCAGGATTACCCCAAATCAAAAAATTGTTAGAGATTCCACTGAAGCTAGATGTTGCACAAGACATGCAAAACATCATGTAGAAATCTTGATATCAGGGTACATCTTCAAAATTCAAAGGACTCTGTTTAGAACCAGTCCAGCAAACACCATGATTTACTTTTGCTATTATTAAGACAAAATCAGAATTGAAATGTTGACTTGATGATGATACTAATTATGGTGAAAAGAGCTGCCTATAGTCTTGCTAAACCATGATGTGTGCCTTTCACGCAGTACCATTACCTGGTTCAGTGACTGCCACAGCTCTTCACAGAAAGAAATTTTGTAGTAACAGCTATATTTTCAATGAAATAATTTATTTCATCAATACACACAGAGGTAATGGCTACCCAGAGTAAAACAGCTTAAACTCAAATCATATGCCAACTTATAAAATTAATTCACGTACTAAGTTCATAAAAGATAGCAAGTAGAGGAGAATCACTAGAGCCAACAACATAACACTCAGGCAATTCTTATAGCCTTTTGTTCCCACAGAAAGGTATTACAAGTAGATATTCTAATTTATAGAAATAGCTGTTTCTGGAAAGAACTATTCGCACCAAGTTAATAAATTTTTAACAAGGAGAGATTTAAAAGGCATCAATTTCAAAGCCCTTAAACCAAAGAATCTTAGCAGGTAAAGCTTATTTTAGTGTAATGCTAGCCCCTGGTCAGAAACTAGGTCGGTATTTCTCACCTAAGGCTCTTATCTCCATCAGTGCTCAACATATCTGATTCTGTAGATGCTTGAATGGATGTAAACCAAAACAATCTCATCAAAACTTGTGAAGATCATTAGAGAGAGAATAAAACAGGGAATCAAGTCATTCTAGAAGTCTGTCTACTGCTGTTTCATTGCCAAACTCCCTTTTACCTTCACTGTGACTCCTAATAAATGTCTTTTCCTCCTGGCTCCTAGATCCTTCATTCCAAATGTCAAGAGGTCTCAGATTGTTGGCTAGCTCAGCTTGGTTCTGATCCAGTTGCCTTGTTGGTCTCTCTCGGGCTCAGAGCGTGCACGGAGGGATGCGTTCCCGCACCCCCCAGCTTACACAAGCAGCACTGGAGCTGGGACTTGTGGAATCGCTTGACTCGTTAACCAGGCAGGGTTAACGAGCAATTAAACGAAGACAAAGAGACGAGAGAGTGGAATTCTTGCAGCTTTATTCCAGGCGAGTTCTCTCTGCCCCCGGGGGGCAGAGAGTCCCGAAGGGAGCTGGGCAGAAGACCCCTTTGTTTCCCCGTGCGCGAACTTAAAAGTTACAGAGAGAGAGAGGTATATCAAAGTTATCCAATCAGCCCTGGCTGTGCATGGCAGAGGGCCAATAAGGTATCCCTGAGGCAGGGATGAGACCTAAACTGGCTAATAGTAAAATAGCTGAAGGAAATTTCAAACCACGCTGTCCTCAGAGCCTGGTTCCAGCGCGGGGTAATCCACCCATTCTGAAACCCCCACGCTGCAGGCACTCTGAGCGACTGCAACATCAGATGATTCCAGGAAATAACACCATTCACTGTCACCTTGTCTTCTAGTAATCTTTAAGGACAGTTAAAAAAAGACCTATCAGGTTGTTTTCATTTTGTTGTTGTTGTTTGCTTGTTTGTTTGTTTGTTAATGATTACAAGATAGTCCTATGCCTACACAGACAACTGTGATAATCATAGGCTTCAAACCTTTAATCTTAAGAACAGGCTTTCATAGCCTTCATTGCCTAAGTCTCTACCTTTTTTTTCATCTCATCACAAAATGATCAGTGCTACTTTGCATCAAAAGTCTAAGGCAAAGGTCATGTTCTAGCCACCATTAGTCTTGTATGGCAGGATCTAAATTAAAATGTCAGAATTAAAACAGCAATACCAAAATCATATGTTGATGGTCTACCTGATGTACCCTCTAAGAAGACTACAGAATTAGAACGCTCTCTTTGCTCAAAGATATATTTTTGTGTCTCTCTTTGCAAACGTATGGCATATCATTTTAACTGTCTCAGGGACAAACAAAAAATCTAAGTGAGAAAAATAAGCATGCACTAAGCTTAGTGCCTTGTGCTACACCCATAGCATTTCTAACTCCTTGCAGCAACTCCTCTATAATTACTTTTCTGAACAAGCTTGTCTGATTTGTAACCTCCATGAGCTCATGTAAAGGTCTAATAGCTGTCCTAATAGTCTAATCCTCCTTCACAAGTCATCTGCTTTGTTCAAGGCTCCTTGCAGCAAATAAAGAGTTTCTTGGGTCCTGTGAGTTTTTCATTATTCAGCTGGCACTGCTTCTTTGTTTGGAAAGGGAGCATAACAGCCATGAGGTGTCTGTTCTGCAGAGGGAACAGTTGCTCACAGATCCCACCTCGACAGCTGTGAACTTTTTGTGTCATAGTCCCTGTCTGCTTGTTTCAGAGGTCACATCATTAAATGATGTCCCAAATTCATGCATCCTCCTAAATACAGCCATAATAATGGGAACTTAACCAGATAGCATTTCTTCTTGCTAACCTTCAATGCCATACAAATAAGTCTTTCAGTTTTGAAAAGCATTATTTTGCACTGTCTGTATCACAACATTAAACATCTCATGTCAGATATATTGTTTTTATTCCTCACAAATATGTCGATAATAGTAATTTGAAGCACACGGGGAATTTTAGCACACCCATATTTAGCAAGTTGTATATTTTAGCAAATATTTTATCAAATTGCCTATTTCGTTATATCTGTCTTCATATATACTACTAGTCTTTACAGATTTTTAACTATTTTAAATCTTGGGTTTTTGGTTTTTGGTTTATTTTTTCTGATTTTGCATAACAGGAATGACTCCAAAGAAAACATCTTGAATTGATAACAGAATTTTTACAACATAAGATTGTATGTATTTAATAAATCAGCCTCAGTTGTTCATATACATGACCTGTACTCTTAATACCACAGAGAAAATGGATATGCTGCAACACTTTATCCAGCACTTGCAGAAGCACAAAAGAAATGTAAATCTTCTTAAACATATTCTAGTCAAGTAATTGTGAATTATTCTGACTTAGTTCCCAGAATAGTAATAAAACTAGCACCTAAGTTAGAAGAGTTTTTTTAAACTTTGCTGTGCTCTTTACTAACTCTTTCCCAATAAGATACTCCCCCAATTTTGCTGGTGCATCATGTTCACTAATTTATCTCCTAGTGTAAAACTTTAGAAGATGAGCTCTGTTGAAAAGACAGAGCAAGAAGGGAAGAACCTCCCTCCCTCCAGCTCTTTACAAGAACAAGAAGAGAACCATTCCAAGGAGGAGCATCACATTCAGCATTTCCCAGCACAGCATGTAGAGAAGCTGTGATAGGCAGCATGAGCAAGTAGGTGGATGACACGTGTACCATGGCAGTCCTTTTTTCTGGTCCAGTAGGTCGACTGCTTGCAGCAATGTGACCAGAGGGTATTGGATTTTACTTTTTTCATCGTTAAGAGGGTGTAAGCTCCTGGTTAGGAGAAGGTCAGGCAGATTTCACTGGGGTAATAAATGGTCACTTAGACATGGGAAGCTATTAAGACCATGGTTGTCTTCCCAAACTTTAGGTTACTCTCTGGTACCTACACCATCCATCTTTCATTTTAAGTCAGACTATAATAAACTTTTAAAGGAAAGCACTGATCTTTTTTTTCTTTTTTTTTTTTTTTTTTTTTTTTGGAAGAGGCTTTGTTAAATTTTACAGTAACTATCTAACCATTTCAGATCCTAATCTGTTTCTTCAGGGATGAAAGCATGGTTGCTTCCTCCAGCTCTTCAGAGGTTGTTGGTGCCAGTGTAGTTTCTGGTACAGCAGAGAGTGCTGTCACACCAAATGATTGTAACTCATGTTCCACTCAATCTACATCAACCAGTCAATTTGCTGCATAAAGCCCAGCAAGAGGGGTCATGCTCACCCACAGACCGCTCCTCCACAGGTTTCCCCTCCTGCTCATTGCCTGAAAACAATGTAAAACAAAATTATGACATGTGTTCCCTAGTCGTGTATCAGCATAGGGATGAATCAGCACAAGGAGAACAGAGCTCTGCAGGGAATCTTGTTTCCCTCATACCATGTATCACTCAGATACCTAGTTTTGAAAAAAATGTAATACTTCACTGCTTATGATCTGGATTTAATCCCATTTAAGGAAAAGAGGAAGTTGGCATATACAACTGAAAATAATGAAGCAAAAATATGGATTGGTGCCTTCAGCTCATTTGTCTTTGCCAGTTAACTGAAGCACCAGTCTTTTGCTGCAGAAAAGAAAACTTTCCTACAGAAAATTGTCTCTTGTTGCGAGAGACTGATGTGGAAGAAGTCTTTGTATATGGCAGAGAGAAACAGGATGAGGAATACAAATGTGGAACAAAGCCTTTTGTTTATGTAATTTCAAGAACAGAATCCTTTCCCAGTCACCTTCAATACACTTCCTTTAGGTTTGATTTCTTGTTTCAGTCCTAAAACTTACTTTATTTTAAAATAAATTAATTTGGACTACTAGATTATGTGAAAGAATTCTTGGAATAAACACTCCTCTTGTCTTATTCTTTGCTTCTTCCTTTTCATTCTGACTCTTTTTCCTCATCTTTTTCTGTTTAATCCCATGAAAAGGGATAAAACATATTAAATGCAAGCTATATAAACCTTTTTTACTTACACTGAATGATTTTTTTTCCTAAGTATAAATTTGTATTGTCCATGAATCTTTGTGATATTTGATTCTCTGCTTACCTGGAGGCTACACCGCAGGTAAGTCAGTTTAAGATTTTTCCAGTTATTTCTGCTCAGTTTATCAGAATTCATAATGGTTACAGTCATCTAATGATCAGAAAAAAATGCATCAGAATGTCTTTGGAGGTAGCAAAAGACACATTAGCCATTCCTGTGTCTGTACATATGGGTTTGCAAGTGTTCTATTCCCATAAAAGCCACAAACACATGCCTGAGGCACTGTTTTCTGTTTTCTGTTGAATTACTATTGTATCCCAGATAACTGAGAACTTCTACATAAAGCTTTTGCACTGTGGACGCATGAAATATCAGGACATCAAGAATAGGCATTTGCATTTATTTATTTGATACGTGGTTATCAAAATCAGAGGAAAACTTCAGGTGATCCTCATTCAACAGTGCTGTCAGAAGGATGACTGTCCACAGACCTACTACACAAAGAAGTAGGTAACAGTTACCTGCTCCAGGTATATTTTGTAATTCCAGATTTACATCATGATGATGTTGACGATGATGATGTTATTGCCATTATTACAACTGTGAGACGTTCTAGCCCATGTGAATAATTGAAGCATGCAATTACTACTTTTGATTGGTTTTGACTGGTAAAACTCTAAATACGTAGAATTCATGAAGCATTTTCTCTCTTTCTTCTTTCCCCTTATGATATTTTGTCAGTGAAGGCCAGATGCAGAATTATAGATGGTTCTGAGTAGTTTTTGTGCCAGTTCTATTCAAGGTGTGCTTGGCCTTCCATAATGAAAAGCTTGAAGAAGTTCAAGAGCTTAAAGAAGACTGGAAATCAAATAGAGGTTAACAAGTTGAAATAAAAGGCAATGTGAAAATGTTATTGAATCCTTGAAAAAGAAGTGTGTAGGTGGCTTTTATTGTGTTTTTGTTTTGTTTGTGGGTTTTGTTTGTTTTGTTTAAAAAGCGCCATGTAATATCATTGATAGCAATGCAATGGGATATTTCCATTTTCAAAATGCAGACACTGGTGACACATACAAGTAAAGATAAAAATTTAGATTCTCTCCAATGGCCCTGTCTTCTGCACCTATTGTGCAAATAGCGGGCAAGGATGAAGAAGGCAGCATTAACGCTTTTTGAATTGTTCTGAATTCAGATATGGCTCTCAAAGACTTCAGAAAATTGTAAGCAGTTACCAAAAAAATCCCCAAAAACCAAAAAAAAAAATATCCCCCAAACAAACCCAGAGATCTCACAAAACTCCTAAAATCTGAAGTGATGAAGGATCCTGCTCTCCAACTCTCAAAAGATATGCTGTCCTGCAGCATATCCTGGGTGAAATTCTTTGAATTTTCTGTGTGATTTTTTAGCCCAAATTTCAAATATAGAAATGATTTAGATGTTTAGAAACCACTGACTTTCAATGACCTGTAGGCTTTTAAGTGCTTAAGTCACTTAAAAATATTGAGCTCTTAGGTATTTTACAACTTCTCTGTAATTGAACTGACGTATATGTTGGAAGCAGTATTAAACTGGACTTTGGAAAGTGACTTTTCGTCTTCAGAAATTCATATCAGTATCTATGGACTATTCAGACTGACACTTCGTTTTTCATTGACATACACTAGACTGTTGATTTTTTCTTTCATTTTACTCCTCATTTGGATTCTCTAGGGAAACAAATAAAAATACAGGGAAAATACTTGCAAAAAAATGAGGATATACTCCTCATGTATGGGGAGAATTACATCTGGGAAGCACCACTGACTGCTGAAATTAAAATTTCAATTCATATTAAAAGCAGCCTTCATCATCTGGAAAGCACTGATACAGATAAATGGAGGTTGGACACAGGCTATAATGTACATATCAGAAGAGGAAATTATTTGCTCTTCTCTTGGTTGAGTCACTCTAGTGCAAAATCATTTTTCCATTCACTTTTTGCAGAATTGTCTGGCAGTAAGTCTGTGATGGGTGATTTTAAACTTAATATTTAGCAAAATAATTAATAGCAAAGAAATAGCTAAAATGCTGTCATTGTTTCAGCACAGAGAGTTGGAGTTCAAAGATTTTCCTTATTTAAATATGGGGTCAATAAGTAAACAAGTAAGTATTGTTGAACTGTCATTTCAAAATCAAAAATCATTTCAAGCTGCTATATACTGTTGGTAAGGAGAAAACATGTTTGTTGTTAATGATTACCTGAGTGGAAAAAATATAGAACTACTTTAGGTCTTCAGCTGCCTTGCTGTTCTTGGCAGCCAGAGATTTGGGCTATTATAAAAATTTCCATTCTGTAAATATTCATCACCTGCAATAGAATAGATTCATCTCCTTTGCCAGTGATAGATTTTCCTCCATAAAATCCACAGGATTCAGTGGCAGTGGTCTGGCAGTCTTGTGACACAATCTTGCAGCATCATTTGCTTCAGCTGGCATCTGCCATTTCCACCTTGCTCAAGGTGCTTGCTGTTCTGGGAAAGCTCGCAGTGGCTGTGCTTGGAGATGGTAACTCCCAGGCAAAGCACATCCACGTGCAGGCCACTTCCAAGGGGGTGGGAGAAGGAACAGGGCCTGCCAGTTTCATCTGCTCGGATGCCAGGTCGCTTTGTCCTACTGTCATTCTGCAGCAGCCATGCAAAAGGCCACGGGGCCAAGCGCTGTGTGTACAGCCCCCTGTAACCCCCAGCGGTGCACACGAGGTGCATTCTGCAGTCCAAACACTCACACGTGTTCTTGCCTCACTCAACATTTTTGTGCTTCACTTAATGGCCCTGCAGACTGCACTGTAGTGAGTGGTCAGGTATGTGCAGCGCATCTGTTGGGTCAGGTTAAAACTGCCAGCTCCGGCTCAGTTCTGCTGCGTTCACCTTTGACTTCACACTCAAGGGCAGACCTCCAGCTTTGGAATGGAGGGAGGTGAAAGACAACCATTATGTATTCATATATCAGTGTGAAATCTTGTCTGCAGAGATAGAAAAATAACTTGTTTGGCAGATTTCTGGAAATCATGCCCAAAAGCTGCTCCTTAAGCCTTCCATAAATTCACAGGACTGAAAAAAACCCCCTTAACCCAATCAACAAAGCTGCTGCAATGCAACCTTGCACATTTAGTATTTAAACTACAATTAAAACAATTATAGAGTAATACTAAAAAGCTTCAAGCACCATGACACAGTGAGTCACTAATACCTTAAAATTATGAGCAATGATCAAACAAACTGTCCCTGTCCAAAATGAATTAAGAATAAACATGAACTAAACCCACCCTGCCCTGAACTTCCTTGCTGCCACAGATTTTTATCTACTTTTCAAAATCTTGTGCCAGAATTTGCTTTTCAGTATCTTCAGAAGAACAAAATGAAGTTACATCACTGGTTTTTAAAAGAACATAGTAGGTAGAAGCCATGGAATTCTATGAAAAATGTGTTAACAAAAATATTTGTGTTCAAGCCTTTTTAATAAAAAAGTAGTTTTCATTGTTATGTTATATATATTTTTTTTCCTTTTTAAGTTCAGGATCTCGTGTCTGTTTCATTGTTCATGTGAGTATTTCCCAGTGGGTTTGTGGCTGGTGACAGCTAGTGTTTGTCTGACCAGTGTGGAAGGTAGGGTCAACTTGTTTATAGATAAAAAAAGTCTGGAATGAAAGTGGTCATGGTGCTCTGCTGCAGTGCTTCCCCCTAAACCATGGAAAATACTCCTTGGGTTTGAATTTTTTTTCTTCATTGACAAAGGGGACTGAATGATACCAGCACCTGCTTCAACCACAGGAAGTATACTGCCAGTTAAAAAGTCATTACAAGTGGTTTATTTTCCTATTGACCCTTCATTAGAATAGGAAAAAAAAAAAAGAATTCTTAATGTGTCATTTCTTAGGCAGAAAGAAATTTGCTTCTCATCATCTAAGAAACTGGGAAGCATGGGCTCTGTGTTCATGGATCAGAAACCGGTATCATGACCAGCCTGTAGCAGGACAGGTTGGCTAATGAAAGATGAAGAAATACCAGAAGCAAGTGTTTTTTAAAAAATTACATTCCATAGATTTGTTTAAAAAA
>VXAC01000785.1:55177-107738 GCA_013399225.1 Rhipidura dahli | reverse complement strand
CTCAAGAATTTGTTTAAAAAAAAAAAAAAAAAAAAAGACATGTGAGTTGCCCCCTGCAGCCTACCAGAACTGCAGATATTGTTGGAGTCCAAAACTCCTCCCTGCTTGTGTAAGACTGCTGTCTTGGTGTGTGCTGCAGTCCACAAGCAAAGCCTCACCTCTCTGCCAAGACTGTAAGCAAATGGACATGTACAGTGACTAAGGGGTATTCAGCTAAAGAAAAGAAGTTTCAGTAGTTTTTAAATAAAAAACATTTATTCTGGGAAACAGAGAAGATGGAGAAAGAGGAAAAACAAGGAACAGCAGAAAAGTGAAAGCTTGAAACTGGATCTAAAATGCATTTCACATCAGTGGTTGTCTGGGAAAACAAGCAGAAACAAGGCAAAATAGAAGTGTGTTGGGGAAATTTTGTCAGGTTTTCAATGAAATAGATAAAAAACATTAAAGTAGCAGCTTATGTCAAACTAAAAAGCATTTTGTTTCAGTTCTGAATTATTTAATCTCCTTCTGACCTTATTGTTCTAACAGAGACAGCTTTTAAAAGTGTGTGGGGGGGGCTAAATATGAAGGCAGAAGTGTTTGCTTCTCAAAATGTTTCATTTTACCATTTGTTTAATGAAGCATTTAATTTTTAAGATGTCAAAACATATTTTTTGCATGTTTTCTGAGTAAAATGTTTTAACATTTTGAAGCCTCCCAATTTCTGGCAAAGGCATTTGCAGAGTTCAATGCTAAATGAGATTTTTAACATCTAACTTCCTTCACATTCCGTCCCCAGAATCCATTTTGCAAAAGGAACAAAAGTCCCAGACCTCTCTGAGCAAAAAATAAGTTACTCATTAATCACACAGCAGTGATTAAACAGCAGCTTCTGACAAACAGGAATGGGAACTCTAGGTTACTCCTGCAACACAGCTGGATTCTTGGTAGTTCAGTAGGGCTGCAGGAAAATGTGTTGTGGCTGCCAAAGGTGTGGCTGAGATGGGAGTGGTGATGCTGGGCAGCTCTCTTGGTGAGCATAAAGAACCACCCTCAGCCTACAACACTGCACAGCTCTGTGTGCTTCTCCACAAGCACCAAACCTGTGGGAAATGTGAAAACATAAAATCAGAGTACAGAACCCCTCTGAATTGGTGTTCAAAACAGTCTTCTCCTGGGTATCTCATTTGCACTACAAAAGGCATCTAAGAATCCTACTTGAACCAACTGATGCTTAAAATATCTGTGCCATTTTCTTTTGCAACTCTTTTTGCTTTTGTATTTTTATAAGCATGTTTGGACCTGTGGGCACTTTGAAGTTCCCACTGTGTTTTAACAATCTGTTTTCATTGGCTGTGTCCTTCTGGCACTCTGACTTTTTAATTGTGCCCTACATCATCTTGTTTCTTCAAACAAGTGTTATGTTTTTGTTTTGAGCTATCTTTTTATATTTGTCTACAGAATTTGGGGGGTGGGGGGAGATGCAGAATTTCAGTTTTAAAAGGACCTCTGGATGGCCTATCCAGTGGTAAATCTGTGCTGTCCTTCCTCCAACTTGCTCACTGTTTGTTCTACATAAAATCTCTCTGCAGTTCCGATAGTGTTGGTTCTAGATTCCTTCTGATGTCCTTGAGTTGCTGTCATGCACTACTACTACTACTACTTATTATTATCATTATTATTGTTATTAATAATTATATTATTATTTAGAAAACTAGAAAAACAAGAACCAAAACTGATAAAGGTTCACTATGCAATTAATTCTTTTTTAGAATAAGCTATTAACTAGGGCAAGCACTGCCATGTAAGCCCCTCCAAGCTCCCTTTTACTTATGAGGCTGCAAAATTGTGATCAACAGCTACTCCAAGAAAGGCACGGTCATGGCTCATGACTCCTGAAAAAGAGCCAGGAAAGGGACCTTCACCCTTACACAAAAGAAAGGTGCAGAAAATGGGGAGGACACAGCTCTTCTCCTGCTGCTCATGTCTCACATCCAACATGCAGTGTCATTTGGAGACAAGTGACAGCTTGTGACAGCTGCAGGTGGCAATGATGAGCCCGACTCTCTGAACATGCCCTGTTTTTTTGCTGAAGCCCTGTGCTTCTCAGTTAACACAGAATTAATTTGTAATGATTACTTCAACATTTTATAAATTATATTGGGTGAGATAATGTATGGTAACCGCACAGCTTACAGAATGCATTAATATCTTTACAAAAAAATGTCATGACATGGCAGTTACACTACAGCAAAACAAATCATTGCAAAGTGGCTCAAATTGTATTTCTCTCTAGTAAATGAATCATAACACTCTCACACCCTCAGATAATCTGCAATTAAATGAACAAAAAATAGAACCCAAATGACCACACAGAGATGTTAAGAGTGCTCAGGGCAAAAAGATGTGAAGACAGTAAAGAGAAAGACATAATACTCTGAGAGATAAAACACTGTGCAAAGTTTAAGCAAAACAAGATCAAAGTTGCTTTTATTTTTACTACTTTTTTGGTTTATTGCCTAAAAATAATTTATTATGCAGCTGAACTACAATTAGTATTTACTAGAAAGTGAAACAACTACATTTTCTTTTACACTAAATACAACTATAGATCTAAAAATGTAGTTTAATATCTACAAATTAAACTGCAGTTCTCATCATGTTCTGTTTTGCTCAACCTGAGCTTTCTGAGTTCTGTGAATTGGCATAAAATGATTTAGGATTTCATGAGAATGTTACCCTTTGTAACTCATTCATGACTTAACATACTCTCAGTAGTCTGTACTGTAGACAGGAGAAAGAAAATAGTCTCCAGGAGTGGAATATAAACAGAATTAGATGCAGTGGAAGCAATTTAGAGTACGGGGATATTGTAGTGCTTTGGTGTGAAACTGATCAGTGAGCTCAGTTCTGCTGTTTGCCCAGCAAAGAAAAAGCAAAGAAAGTGGAAAGAGCAAAGAAGGTGGCAGTGCACTGGCCTCCATTGTTACTTCACCCCTCAAAGCACAGAAGGAATACAAAGACTATTCTGCATGTGGTATAATGCAAAGACCTGGGCACTGTATGTCTTTGCAGATGTCAAGTATGCATATGAGATCTTTCAAATATGTTTTTCAACCATTTTATAGACAGGTCTGATTCAAGTGAAAGAAACTTCTGTGAGACTGGTAAATCCATTAGTATTAGACCATTTCTAGCTCCATTAGAAAAGCAGTCTAAGAAGTAACAATTTTCTACCATTTCCTGTTTTTGAATGGCGAATTATTTGCACTACAGGATTTTTATTGGTTGTGTGTAGGGGTAGAATAATTGCAGCATTTGCCATCTCTCTGTACTGGATGGACCAGAAGGAAAAGTAAAGTCTGCAACAAATGTGCTAATCTTTAGTCTAATGCACAACCACGATAACAGATGCACAGCAAACAAGTGATTGAAACAAGAGCTGATGTACAAGAGAGAGAGATGAGGCTGCTGGGTTGTTTTTGTCTGAGGGACAAATACTGTTCCAAAGGGAGAAATTGGCTGTTTTCATTTAAAATTTTGAATTCTGTCTGCCTGCTGCTCCCATCTCTCATATTAAACTCTGCATAATTACTGCAATAATATTTCAACAAATTAATTATAATGTAAGCCTCTTCAGAGTGAAGAAGAAAATCTTTAGATAAAAGAATAAACAGTCAAAAAAAGTATTACAACATTAACTTCATCCCACTTTTCAATTTGTTGTTATGGTATCAAGAGATCCAAAAATGTTATGTACAAGACATTTATCAGAATAAAGAAGTACTTTTATCTAGGATTTTACAAGTACCACACAGAGCATAAGATGTTCATTCCATGTGTCCATTCTTTAATTGTAGAGCAACAAATAACACTGTAACATCCTGTGCATAGCTATTTTTTAAAAAAAACAAAAACAACCAAACAACAACCCAAGGAAAAAACTGTCCCACAGGATTTTTCANAAAAAAAAAAAATGGAGACCAATAATTTTTTCATATGAATGCAGACTTTTGATGTAAGTCCAGAAATCTTACTACCAGTGACTTACAGGAATATCCTATGTCAAGAACAAAATCCTACAAACTCCTTATGTCATTCTAAAACTGAAGAGGAACAATTTTTTTGCCTCCCGAAGTGGCAAATTTGATTTTTTTTTTTTTTTTTTTTTACCACAGAAACTTTCTGAAGCAATTAAAAAAAAAAATAAAGGTACATCAAAATCTGAGAGTACCATGACACTCTCCTGAAAAACAGGTGAAAAGTAAATAAACATTTCCCAGATGGAATTATCAATCTGGAACCGTTAACTTTCTAAGAAATCAGAGAGTTGTATTTCTGTCTCCAACTCAATCAGAGCATGAGATGACCACAGCACCATGAATCATTCCAGGGTATTTATCGTGCATAAATAGTGACGTGGCAAAATTTGTTCTGAAGGCAGATTTATGGTAAATCAAAGTAATAGCTTAGAGAGAGAGAAACAGCCTGGACAATATTGTTCTTCAGTATCAAAATAAAACCATCCAATTAACAGAGTTACCTGAGTTGTGAATAAAATGAAAAAAAAAACCCCACCCTACCGCAGCTGGCAGAAAACAGACACTGAAAGCTCCAACTACAACTTTCTGATAACATAAAGTACCAGTGAACAGAGATCCAAGCAACATTATACTCCATGCATGCAAAAAGTGCTTAGAAACAGGAATAAGTATGGAAGGTAATTTTATTTCTTATTACTAGCTGATTATGAAGCAATTAGTTCTTTAATTATATTTCTTTCAACTCCTGCAGAAGTGAGAAGCTTCACAAGCTCTCTGCAATGTTGTGATGGGAAATAATCTCCACTTCAAAGTAAAACACAGAAGAGGTGTGTTTTTAAAGAAAGTGCAAGAAAGGATGTCTGGTAGAGACTGATGGTCAGTTCACAATTTTGTGTTTCTTTCTGTATCCCTGAGAAAAGCTCAGGTTTTAGCTTTCA
Organism: Rhipidura dahli; assembly: GCA_013399225.1. Taxonomy (NCBI): domain Eukaryota; kingdom Metazoa; phylum Chordata; class Aves; order Passeriformes; family Rhipiduridae; genus Rhipidura; species Rhipidura dahli. The sequence goes on along the minus strand of VXAC01000785.1, from coordinate 102,778 downwards.
TGAGGAATGGAGCTTCCTTTTGTCTGATGAAGAAGCCTTACTCACAGATGGAGAATTGTAGCAGAACCAAAACCTGAAAACCAAGCCATAATTTGCCTTCATAGATGAAATCTGTATTTACATCCACTGCAGTTTTCCTTAACTGTAGACCAAAAAAAAGGCAGCCTGCCTCCTCAGTAGCTTATACTGATTGTCTACAGGACCTTATGAATGTTAAAATGTAAAAAAGGAGAGAAAAATTTAAAAAGTAAGGTTTTCATGCTGACTGTGGCCATTATTTGTGGGGACCCAGACAGTTCCAGCAGCCGTTCCAACCCTTGCTATTAGGTGGCTGGAGGAATCTCGGATGGAGGATGATGTAGAGACCGGGTTATGAAATGGACTTCGTTTAACTAGTTGGTGTAACCCTTATCCCCTTTTTAAAGAAAGTGGTTTGCCCCTGGGAGGTTCCCTCGTTGTATACCACACCCTTAAGGGGAGATCAGAGATGTCCATCAGGCAGGGTTTCTGGAAGGTTCCTTCCAGGGTGTCGAATGATTGGCTCCTTGTTGACTGATGTGTTCTCCCATCCCATTAAGTATACTGTGATTGGTATTTGATGTTGTAATGTTTAATTGTATTGGCTATCTTGAGTGTTCCCTCCCCTGTTTGTAAAAGTATAAAAGATGCTCCCCACCCTTGGTCAAGAGGAGATTGCCCTTACCTTCCTATGGAATAAACCCTGTTGGTCACCCTCTTCGGTCTCCCTCTCTCTCTCGCCGTATCGCACTCCCTCTGGAGCCGCATCTAGCCTGGCACGCAGACCTGCGCCCGTGTTCGGTACCGAGGGTGGTATCGACACCCAGCTGAAGGGTGCTTCCGTTGGGATTTTTAGTGGACTCATGGAGCGAGGTCCCGTATCTGGATCCGTTCCACAGACACTGGACCTATCCGGCCCTGGACAGCGGTCCTCAGGTCTGTACCTTGGAAGCTGTGCTAGCCCTCTGCCTGGAGGCTTCTACCTTAGGGTCATCGGCCAGGCGTGGCTAAGGAACGCGGCAATTATTATTCTGAAAAAGATGCTAGGCTTATCCACATTGAGAAATAAAGGTCTCAGTATGGAAGGGGTGGCAAATGAGGAGAAGAACACAGAAGAATCTGTGTCATAAGAGTTAATAGCTGGTGCTGTCAGAGCTAATTGGCATTCTGCTGCCCAACAACAGCAAAGCCATCTGGGTTCCACTAAAATGCAGGAAACCATCAGAACAGCCATAAAGGTCATTTAGTCAGTGGTTTGACTATAAGGATTATCCTTCTTTTACTGCTGATTTTGGTTGGTCTTTGCTCGTGAAAGGAGTTGTGGAGAGCTGTTACTGCGGATGCCCTGGCGAGCGGTGAAACGGTTGAGAACCTCTTTTAGTCATTGTATCTGATGCAGAGCTCAGAAAGTGAAGGAAGTGGACATCTAAATGTCTGTCTAATGCTGATGAATTCTATAATGTCACACTGGTACCTGCCTGATTTGAATTTTATGGAGAAGTTGGAGTTAAGCAATGAAGCCAATGACACTGATGTTCATATTTAGGATCTAGCATGATTTTAGGAACAGAGCTGCTTCCTGAACTGGGGCTAATGGGATGCATTTTTAGAATACTGTAAGACAATTAGGCACTGAATTTCCTCTAATTTGCTTATATCGTGTTACAAGCTAACAGTCTAAGTGAACAAGTCCTAATATCTTATGCTTAATAGAGCACATTTCCTGAAGCACCTATTTTTTCCATTTTTTTTCCTATAATCAAAAGCTGTATTTGCCTTTGCACCATCTGTTAACTACAAGAGTTGCCAGAGAGAATGTAAATTAGGTTGTGAATACTGAAGTTCACTTTCCTTTTCTTTGCTTGTGTTATTTTAAAGAGTCAATTCATTTTCTATTTATTTTTTTGGTGAAAGACTGAACTGGGAGACCTTTGAAGATGTCTATGACTCACTGAAGTTTTCTTAATTTGTCTGATCTTTAAAGGCAGTTTTGAAAAATTTATGAAGGTTTCATTTGTTCATCTTGTAAAGTAAAAGGAAAGACAGATCTCAGGAAAGACAAAACAGAGCTCTTTCATTCCTCCAGGAATAAATAATAACCTGTTCAGGTTATTTTTCCCTGGAAATTCTATTAAATTATGCAGAAGAGTGAATCCGTTGTACAAATAACACATTTTAGAATTTAAATTAAGCAGATGAGCATTATGATAGGACTTGGATTTTGTTATCTCTCAAAATGCATACTCATTCAGAATGGATCTGGATGAGGATGCTATAGAATCATAAAGAAGTTTCAGTTGGAAGGGATCTTTAAACATCATCTAGTCCAACTCCCTGGTGGTGATCATGGACATCTTCAACTAGATCATGTTGCTCAGAGTCCTTTCCAACCTGATCTTGAATATTTCCAGGGCTGGGGCTCCTATCAACTCTCTGGACAATCTGTTTCAGGGTCTAAATGTGCTCATCCTAAAAAAAAAAGAAATAGTCTTCTTTATATCTGGTATAAATCTACTATCTTTTCAAGTAAAACCAATTTGCCTTTTACTGCCATAACAGGCCCTGTTAAAAAGTTTGTCTTAATCTTTCTTGTGAATACCCTTTAAATACTGAAAGGTCTCTTCAGAGCCTTCTCTTCTCCAGGCTGAACAACCCCTCAGAGTCTCTCAGTCTTTCCCCATAGGAGAGGTGTTCTAGATTTCTCAACACTTGTGTAACTCTCCTCTGGGCTCACTCCAGCAGGTCCCTGCCCCTCCTGTGCTGGCACCCAGAGCTGGGTGCAGGGTTCCAGGTGGGGTCTCAGCAGAGCAGAGCAGAGGGGCAGAATCCCCTCCCTGCCCTGCTGCCCACGCTGCTTTGGATGCAGCTCAGGGCACGTTTGGCTCTCTGGGCTGGGAGTGCCCATGCCTGGGTTATCTCTCAGCCTCTGTTGATAACTCCCCTCAATGTGTGAAAAATACCACAGTGTAGTACTTCTTCTCCAGGCCACCCAAACTGACACTTCATACACCTTCCACAATCTCAGTGTCCAGAGGGTAAGTCATGAGCAGCCACTGAGAAAAGACCTTTAAAACTACATGAAGGGAGGTTGTCTGGAGGTGGGGATTATCTTCTCCCAAAGAACAAGAGGTAGCACAGGAGGAAAGAGCCCCAGGTTGCACCAGGAAAGGTTAAGACTGTATATCAGAAGAAACTTCATCACTGTAAGGGTTTCCAAAAGTTGTAACAACTTGACTCTAGAGGAGTCCCTGGAGGTATTTAAGACCCATAAATATGGTCCTTAGGGACATGGCTTAGTGGGTGGCTAGGTTTATGGTTGGACTCAATGATCTTAAGGGTCTTTCCCAATACAAAATATTCTATGATTCTATTCTCTGGTATCGTGCCTCGCTCCTCAGATCTACATGGTGTTTGATTAAAGCACACAACTCACCCTTGTGCTTTGCTTTCCCACATGGCTGCTGTTAGGTACATGCTCTGGGGAAATACAGTTTCAGCCCTTGACTGAGGTGCTCTTACTTTTATTTGAGCTCCTTTTGTGGACTCTTAGGTATTCTAGAGAACAGCTACAGAAGACAGCTAATCAAACTTGAATAATCAAGGAATAAGAATTTAGGACTTGGTTTTCTTCCAACTTTTTATCCATTGCTCAGTTATTTTGGTAACTCCTGAGTTTGCTTTTCATAGTCTGTTGACTAATAACAAAAAACCCACATATTTTGGAAGTCTTTGCTCTGCTTGTTTCAGTGTGGGAACAGTATCAATATGCAAATGACCTTTTAATATCTTGAGCCAGAAATTCATCTTTACAAGTCCTACGGTTTGAGAACAGGCACAATTTAATTTTTGTTTTGTCTTTTTTCTCCCCATTGCATCTACTTCACAGAGGTATGATATAACACAATCCAGACATAAGATGAGACTCTCAAAGTTGCATATGAGCAAATAAGTAAGTTTTTTGATTAATTTTATAATTTATTGTACTCAAAGAAATAAATTCTTTAGTTTGTTCACTGTTCTAAATGCTACAGAAATTTCAAATGCAACCATGTTGTGAATACCTGCATGCAACAATACTGAATATATATGTCTGTAACAATAAAAGCTAACTTTTAGTTATATTTTTGCTAAAATTATTTGTAAATTTGAGTTCATAGTACTGGGTTGTCTATTTATGTAAGTAATCCAATCTGGAGATGTAACAATACCATATTTTAAGGAATTAATGAATGTTGTTGATTAGACACCAGTTATCATCAGGTGCAATTAATTATGCAATTTGAAATGCAACTAAAGTGTTGCTTTTCATTTCTGAGTGTGAATGATATTAGGAATTCAGGTCTTTTTATTTAGGCATTTGCTCTAATAGTTATGTTTTGTGTTCCTCTTTTCAACAGCCCACCTGAGTGTGTGAAGCAGCTGAATACCCACCTCTGCTCTGTTTTTTCACAGGCAACTGACACCATCTGATGATGTACTGATGCTCCTCTCCACTCTTCTGTTACTGTACTACATAATTAACATTTCTCCATTTAGAAAGTGCCGTTTTGGCTCTGTTTCCCCATTTAACATCACCCAGAGAAATAGTCATCAGGACTAGGTAGAAAACCTCTCACTTTGATGACAATAAGGAGATCCATGTTGCCTTGATGGAAGCAGACAGAACATGTTTGCACTGAATATTAACTAGGCTGCATGTGTGAAAAGGCTGTGGCAGGTGATACTTGGCAACAGAGCCCAGCCAAGCCTAACAATCAACTCCTAACTATCCCTGGAGTGCAAGCTCAGCATGAGCTCTCATTTCAGGACTCCTTTAATGTTATATTACACAGAACATGGATGCAGGCTCATACATTCAGCCTGGCTGCTGTAATAGTGAGGACATTTTTCTGTGTTGTGGAAATTGTAATTTTTAAAGACAGAATAATTAAGGGAAGGTGACAAATTTGGTCTTGAATCCAGGGCAACATAATCTTACACAAATCATATAAATCTATTTTGGCATCCTTCTTTGTTGAAAAACCTGATCCTTTGGAGTGTTTTCAGTCAAGGCCTTTGTCAGTGTTGTGTGGGAAATAATCAAATAAACCATAAAGTATTTAGATTTTCCCTAATTGTATAAAGAGCTGGCCAGTTGGAGAAGGGAACCAGCAGTTTTGGTGAGAGATTACTGTTCTTGGGAGAGGAAAATTACAAACCCTGCTCCTCCAAATTCAGTCTAGGAGGAGGTCTTATCCAATGTTTTTGCTAGCAACTTTGTCATCAAAGCTAAGAGTGAGCTATTTGAAATTTAGTGATGATATAAAACTTGGAGTGTCATGGACACAGAAGAAATGCAGAACACACTGAATGATCTTTCAAACAACAACTACTGAGAGCAAATAAGGAAAATGGCGTGAAATATAAGGGCACTAAGATGTAGAACTAAGATTTCTCTTAGAAACTACAGTAATGTCACTGGAAGAGCTTTGTGAAATTTTATCAATAAAATATAGCCCATGGGTACTCATCTATTAAGTTTCTCAGATCCATACATGTCTTGCAGCAGAATTTTTAACTTACCCTCTTTCACATGACACATGTGGACTTTTCAAACAGCCCCAACAGTTTGCTTTTTGAAAGGAGTATTTGATGGCTGGCCAGAGTTTAGAAGATATACCCACAAAGGCACAGTGACAGATCACAGAATCAGAATTTTAAATGGGTTACCCTATCACCACATCTGACACCTCTGTATTAGCAGAGTAAAAGAACATTAAGAGAAACAAAAAAAAGCAAAGGGAATAAAATCCTTTTGATTAAGGAGGCACAACTATCAATTCCCTTTTACATTTTACCAATTCCCTTACACCCAGATTAATGCTATCTATTTGTAATGTTTAAAACTCCTTTCTCTTTTTTCTCCTGTATCTTCTGCTTTGTAATCCTTTGTCAACCTTACATCATTTAAACTCAACCTCTCCTTCCTTTCTCCATCTGTGTTTGTCCCAGGAGACTCTGCTTCCAAAAGATCAATTCAGTCCAAATGAGATATTTTCTCAGGTGCTTCTTGCTCCCCCCATGGGCTTTTGGGGTTATTTTTGCCTTGTGTTAATTTAGTTTTGAGTCAAGATTTTTTAATGTGGAAAGTCAAAACATAAATTTTTTTTAAAAAATAAAAGCCCATCTCATATTACACATAATGTTCCTTCCTAGGGAGGTAGCACTAATAAGCATATTGAAAATTTGTTTGCCATCATTTCAACTTTGCAAGAAATGAAGCTGAACAGCTTTTTTCTAGGTCAGGATATGTCAAAGGCTCAGTGAAATGATCAGATATGTTGTTTGTAGTGCCTCTGCCATGAAGTTAATTCACATTTAGTGTACATATGAGCAAGTAGGTTTGATAGACATTGAAGAAAGCCCATAAGGTCTTCATGAATGATTTTAGGTTGAAACTTCCAACAGAATTCTGCATGCAGACTTTGCAGTATGAGCTTTTACAAAGATTTTTTGTTTCTTTCACAGAATGTATTCAGTATGGTGGGAAGAAAATTATAAATATTGGTGATAAATAAAAGATGGTGACAAGAGAAAATAATCTTTTTCCCATGAGGTTCCATAACAGTGTCTTGTGTTGATCACTGTCCTTTGAGACTGCAGAGAACAAAATCCTGGGGGGAAAAGATCACCAGTGTCGAACATCTTCTTTAAACATAATGCTTCGTACATAATCCCATTCAAAAGAACCTCTCATTTTAGAATCTCAGAACATTTTACATATGTTAGTCTCACTACCAGTCTTTTAAGCATATTGCATCCTTTACATAAATATTTACAATGAAGAACTGGAGAGGGTCATTCACTTACTTCAAGTGACTGGCGAACAAATGAGAAAAAGCAGAAATAAGAAGTAGAAATATCGATCCCTACATTCTGATGTCAGGCCCAGGTAAGTGCAGAGTTTATACTCAGTTTTACAATGACAGTTTTGAAAAGGATCCTGTCTTTTTGTCCAGGTGCAGTTTTTCATGAAGAACATTCAGTTTCTTAGTAAAATGGGATTTTCCATTTAAAAAGCCAAGCAAATCTCTAATGGAAATGCATTTATTGAACAACCTTTTATTTTGACTGGAATATGTTAAAGGGAATAGCACATTGGCTGCTGCATGTCCTTATTTCCTTGTAAGACAGGTTTTTAATGATCTGATTCTCACTGAAAGATATGAGGTAACCACAGAATTCAGGCATGCTCTGCTTCTAACTTCTTTTGGAAGGGATACAGTTGTGTATCATAGATGAAGTAATCTAATTTCTGAGAACTGGCATTAATGCAATGCCATAAATCACTGTTATATATTTAAAAATTGAAACTCCATCTTAGTAGGAAAACTTAAATATTAAGACAGAAATATTTTATTTTAATAAACTTTTTTATTTTTTAGGAAAAGAAATATACCCTTCTCAATAAGAGTGTTGCTGTCCTTTTCTTCTCTGCACTGATAAATATGTGTGATGTCTTTCTGAAATGATCACTTTACGTGTTCCCACTCTTTATACGATGAATTCTTACACGAATTTTAGATTTTCAACAATCCTATATATTTCAATTTAATCTTCTACTATAATGACGTTTGGTCTACTTTTTCAGACGTTATCTATTTTAATGTTCACTTATGCATTATCACAAAAGTCAGATTTATTTTATTCCCCAATTCCTCACATTTCAGTTTATCCACCAAGATTTCATTACATCTTGTCTTTTTTATGCACTTCTGATATGATGGATCTCACAGAGAAATACATTTAAAGGCTGCTGCTATAACATCACTGAACTCACATCTCCAAAATTCGACATCTTGACTATTCTGTCAGGTGTCGCTGGCTTCCAGATTGTTACAGAATTCTTTGTTATTGATTTCAAAGTGCTGCTGACTTTAGGTTCTGACACCATCCCTCCTTACAAAAAAAAAAAAAAAATCCTATTTGTTCTTTCTGAAGTTTCTCACAGCATGATCTGTCTAAGGGAGTCTGATAATGAAACAGATTCAGATTGCTTGACATAAATGGAACATCCAGATTAACTGCTAAATTGTGTCAGATATGGGTCACAGGGATCTCAGTATCAAAGACAATGCCATTAATTTTGCTGGCATGATCTTATTTGCTTTTAAAAGTATATTTTTACCTAGAACAGTAGTGTGGAATGCACATCTGTTGGGAATCTCTTGCAAACAGCCTTGGACATAACAGATCCACTTAACAGTGTCTTCTTTATAGAGCACATGCATATTGGTTGCCCTGTTATTAAATACTATCTGAATCTCTGTCCAGGCAATTATGAATTATAAATACTACCTTGACTAGGACTTGAGCTGAGCTCTAAGAAAGAGCAATTTCATTTAATCTGATGACTCCACATAGCTACATCTATCCTACAGCTTGTATGTACCCTGTAGTGTGTGTTCTCCCCTTGTTTAACCGGGAGACCTACCAGAAAACACTGCAGCTCCCTTTGTGCTAGGAAGCTTTTTCTAAAATTTCAGCTAAGAAAACTAGGGCAGATCATAAGTGTGCTGAAAGGCATCACTTTTTACAAATCTCTCCCCTACATACCTCATTTAATTTTAATGTCCATACTGTGATCATCATCACCAATTGTCAAAGGACAACATTTGGTGATGTCTTTCTGCCTTCCTTAATGCCTTTTGGAGAGGGACATGAATAAAGGCATCACTTCCAACTTCAAGGGCAGAAATCAGTCGACAGCTGGTCACTAAATGTGTTACAGCACTTCTTTAAAGCCCACCTGATAAGAGAAGCATATGCAAACATCCTGAGTTGCAGAAGACTGTATGAACATTATACTGAAAGCAATGTTTGATGGTAAAAAAGGTCAAACAGACTGGTGTAACCTAATCAGAAGTCTCAAAAGGGTGGGTGAAAAAAAATCTACCACAGTTTAACCCTATATTAGTAAAAAAAATCAGAATGCCCTACTATCCTAAGTAATTCATTAATTTCCAAGTAATTATCTCCATTCCCAGTTTTGCTTTAAAAAGTTAGTACTGGTAATAAGAAACTGAGCATATTCACATTTTGTGCCAGTGAAGATACCTCTATGGTCCTTCTAGAGCAGAAGCACAGCCTGGAGCACCTTCCCAAAAGCCAGGAATCAGACAGGACTGTCCTGATCCTTCATGGGAAAAAAAAAGTCCATTAAAATAGCCAGGTTTACTGTCACTTGGCTGTCCATTGTGTTTCTCTGAATAAGACAGGAACCTAAGAAAAAAAGAGTACATTTGCATACCTGGCAGTGCATTTGTTTTATGCTCAAAATCTGATCACTGCTTATAGATGAATAAAGAATCATTAATTAAAGGAAAACAGATCTACAGTCTCCAGAGAGCTCCAGTCCCAATAATCCTCTTGCTGCAGCTCTTTTCCTGAGAGCGGTGTGCTTTTTGCACCATAACACTCACGGAAAAGAGTTGGGAAACATGCATCATGTCTGCATGATTCTTCTTGGAAGTTCAGGTTTCTCCTAAAAGCCACCCCCCTTAGCCCACCTTTCAGGTACCCTGGGTGAGCAGCAGTCATTTTAACAGTTGTGTTTCTTGTGGGTAGCATGCTCAGAGGTGCTCTGTTTGAGATGCACAACACAGGTGCTGCTGCACTTCATCGTCCTACTCAAAAAATGAACAACAGTCCTACTCCCTGGCTGACCTGCCAGTGTTAAATCATTGCTGTGAGCAAGCTTCGGGGTTTTCTAGATTAACTGTGTGTGATTTCCATAGATATATTAAAATTGTGCCTATGACAGATGTCACATCTGGGGGAAAAAATAGAAAAAGGATGAAGGGTGTTTGGGAATTCCTCAGTCAGCATGTCAATACCTGAGTAGCCTGGGGAAAATGAACTGAAACTTGTGCATGAGGAGACACCAAAAGAGCAGTGCATATATACATATGAACATAAGCATTATGCAGAGCTATAATGAAGTGTTGCTGGAAGAATGAAAGGTGTGGTCTGAGATATTCCAAAAAGGTTGTATTGAATCTGATACATGAGCTAAGATGACGAGGGAGTTTCAGCAGTCACGTTTGCTCTCTGAATATCAGTGGTAGCAGAGCTTGTTGTTATCTGTACATACGTGTAGCATACATTGTGTCACCCAGTAGGAAATGAGTGGGAAAACAGGATGAAACTGAGAACATAAAAATGAAGTAAATGTCAGGAGCAAAAGTAACTTTGGCATTCAGGTCCCTTAAACTGAAAAGGGGTTTCCTTAGGGAAGCAGTAAAAACATCATCACTTAAAACTGGATCAGAAAAATCTACAAGGCTACATTCTGCTCCAATTTTCTCAATATAATTCTGGCTTCAAAACTCTGTATTTGCTTTTCCACTGATACCAGCTAAAGCAGAATCTGCCTCTTTGGGAACAATTTATTTTAGCAGGGATTAGTAGGAATATGCAGTCCACCAGGTCTTTTTGTCATTGTTAATGGCAAAATCTTCAGATGGGATTGAGTCTATGAAAATAAATATTGCATTAGATTTTAACACTTATTTATTTGACATAAGTTGATATCCTAGGAATGTGTGAGGGCATAGGTGACGTGATCAATTACATTAGCAGAAATATGGCATTTCCAAATAACATTCATATTTTCAGGGAAAATGGATACTGTTTTGAAACCTTCATCACTGTCCTGAATATTCATAAGCCATATTGCTATATCTGTGATAAGAATTGTCCTGAGACCATAAAATAAATACCACTTATTTTTGGGGGATTTTTGGGTTTTTTGTTGTTTATTTTTTTTCTTCGAGATTTAGATTCAATATCAACCCATATTTTTTAGTATTGCTATTGAAGTTTAGCATCTTGCAGACCTTTTTGTAAATACAGTAATGATTTTTACTCTTTGTTTTTAAGAATGCATTTGCTTGCTCTCTTCTATAGAGGGAACCTCTTATTTTTGTAAAACAAACTCTCACACAGTTTAAGTGAAAAACTTACCTTGAAACTAAATCCAAATAGAATAATATCAGTGGAAAGTCTGTCGTACTACATTTTAGGTAACCAGCTGGCTATTGACTTTGGTGGTCTCTGTGATAAAGGGTGCTGATACTCAGAATGATGCTCCCTAGTTAGAACCCTGACTTTTATTTAAATGTAGCTGCACTTTTTGCTGCTCAAAAAATCATTAAGATAATTTCTTAGAGAATCCATACTCAGAGGATAAATGGCCTTTGTGCGTTTTATTTTCTGGACAGATGATGATATTTCAACAGCAATACATTGAGCAATACAGTAGCTCAACACTTAAATCTCTTTTGTAAATTAGATTGAAATTCTATATCAAAGATTTTTTTTTTTTTGTCCACTGATAAAGATTGATTTGTGTCAGCTTGATTATGGAGAGAGTATCAGATAGTTATAACCATTGTTGTTTAGCTAAACTCTATTTACCGAATAGACATTTCCATTCTCTTGGCCACTCTGGTATATGGTTCCTGCCCAGGTTCTTGATGAATTTTAAGTACCTCAGGTCTTTGTACCAACCTTTCTCCAGCTTGTTTTCATTCTCTACCGACTAGGAATGTTCACCACTGCGCTTGGAAAAAAAACCCACCATATTCTGGGAATATAAATATGCAAAAGTAATACTTCCATTTACTACTTATTAGTCCCCTTTTAAATGTTAAAATAACTTATTAATGTGGAAAAAAAAGAAGCTGCACACATTTTACTACATGAGAACATCTTTAAATCCTACCTCTGCAGATTACCTAATTTCCAAAATACAAAGTATTAACTGTAATTATAATGTAACTAAATGTGCTAAAAGTGTGCAGAGCTTTGCCTCTTGGTGTCTATTGAACCAGTCTGCCAGATGATAAACACAAGTGCCTCTGGCTAAAGTGAGATATCTGACTGACACTGCACAGAGAGATTTGGCTCAGGTGTGAAGCTGCCTGGGATCAGCAGTGTTACTTAGCATCCCCTGGAAATGGATGCACTGGGTGGGGACACCATAGGAGTATAAAATAGTATAAAAGTAGCTTAAAGGTAGAAAAAAACCCCCAGTCTATACTGTTGAAACTATAATTTCAAATGCTATTTGTATGCAAGTTACATTTTGTGGTCACCAACTTGCAATGGGTTTTGAGAATACCTCCTTAGTGCAGGTGCTGTATTGAATGCCCATTGATTCTTAACTGCCTATTCAGGAGTGAAGAAGATAAAGCAAAGCTGATTTTGAAGGGACAGAGACCACAGTGGGAAAAAACCCTTATCTCCCTCTTTTTTTGACTAAGTAGAAACAGGGCATGCAGCATCTTGCAGGGCATAGGTCATGTCATTGCTGAGGACTGTGACACATTTGCTGCCAAAGTGGCTTTAGATCACATTTTCGAAGAGAGAAAAAAGGAGCTGAGAAACTGAAAGGTTTCTTAGTTCATTTGTTTTTCCCAAAAGCAGACACAACCACACCTATATCACATATCCTGTATTGTGACAGATTTTTAAGGGTTTTTTTTTGAAAAATAAGGGAGTATTTTTAGTGATTACTTAAATTTTAGTGTGGGTGTGTGTTTTGTTAAGAAGTCACCTGCTCTGGAATGATATTAATGGAAGGACAAGAAAGATTTTCACTATGAAACATAACTGGGCATGTAATAGTCCTTGATTTGCTTACCCTGTGTAAAAACTCCTGAGTGCAATTGGCTGCATGTGACTGAGGAGAGCTCTGCACCTTCCTGTCACTGTGTTCATATATTCCGTTCATCTCAAATGATGTAAAAACTTTATCAGATTATTTTGGAATTGGACATAAATGTGGTTCAGATGGCATTATATGAATGAAGAAATAGGTTCACACATTGTTCAAGTCTACAAACCCACCACATTTGGGTCTGTACTCAGTGGTATTAAAGTATTAAAGGGCAGCTCTCAAAACCCAGGGCTGCTGCCCCTTCCCAGCACTGTGTGAAGGCAGTGCCATGTCTGTGCTCCTCTCTTAGCACTGCCTTCTCCTGAGAACTGCAGGTTTCATAGCAGCTCTGTCTGTCTGTACATAGAACCAAACAAGAAAGGGCTATATTCTTTCAAAACCCTCTAGTTACTCTGCTGATATGTCCTCAGAGAGCATTCTGCATCCTATTTCTGGAGGATTTAGAAATAATGGAAACTGTAATGAAGCTTTGGGCTAAGTGAGCTCACAAAGCAAACTGAGATAAGCACAGAAAATATATTTCTGGCGAAATAGACATGATTTTATTGGAGGATAGTAAGAAACAGGACACAGAACAGGTACACTGGCTTTCATAACTGACACGTTCAGTGTGACCACAGTAATTCTGCAGAATTCATACCACCTGGCACAGGACTGAACAACTCACTGTACAAGTTTCAGTACAAGGAACTTGATCAGTACACCTTCTCAGTGCTCCTCTTCATTCTTGCATAAAAATTCACCTCCTAACCCCAAGTACATTCTCCAGGACTTCACGTGCTTTTTCAATTACATAAAATAGAGATAATGTCTCTGTTAGGAGGCAAAATATTGCCATTGTAGGGTTGACAAGTATGAACAGTTTGGATCAGTATCCAGATTAACTCCAAACAGAATATCTTTTGGGATTTGTCCCATTTTTCAGGGAATTTCACAACTTTTGGATAGCCTGGCTTTATTTGTTTTGCCTTAGTTCATTTTTCCTCATGGCACAGTTGCTAAGTATTTCTGGAGGTGTTTGGCAGTTACTCTTGCCCATGTTTTCAGCTAGATTAAATTTTCAGCTTGTTACACTGCTTGACAGGAACAGAGAATCAACCCCAAGGATATACTGACAAAAAAAGCCCAGATGTGGTGTCTGTGTAATTTTTCAGTATTCCCCTTTTAGTTGTGAAGGAATTTTCACAACTACATGAATTATGTTATCATCCGGATACAAGCTTCATAAAAGCACTTTTAGCCCTACTGCCTGTAGCTCAGAGGAACCCTCTTTTTAAATCACACAAGAGAGAGAAAGAAGATCAGATGAGGGATTGTACACGATTTCATCTACCACATTGCACAGAGCAACCAAAACTGCCAATCCACAAAGAAGGTAAGGTTTCTGGTGGGATTTCAGGCTGTGCTGGAACCTTTCTTTTTTCTTATGCACTTCCTTATAGCTTAGATCCATATAGAAATTTATTACTGCTCTCTGCTCCTGAGGATCATGCCACAGTTTCCCTGCTATTCTTTTTGTGCTGGACCTGATTATGCACATGGCATGTACACAAGCCAACCTAAGCCATTTCAGTGATCTTAATTACATACGAATCTCCTCACACAGGGCTTTCCCTGCTCTCCTCAGCCTGTCTGGTCTTGTGGTTTGGCATGTAAAAATATTTTTGTTTATCTGTAAAAAATAAAATAAATCAGAGAAAACAAATAAATCCCTTATCCTGCAATATCAGTCTTGTCAAAATTATCTAGTCACCAGCTGCACTACAACTAGACAGCTTTGGTGGGTGGGACTCAGTCCTGGTGTTCCTGGCACCTTTTAGTCACTTCAGTGCCTCCTCTAAGCAGTGTCCATGATGAGAACAAAAGAACACTGCTTTCAGACCTGAACTGGCCTCCAATAATCTCCTGAGTGAAAGAACAGGTTCAGCTGTTGAGCTGTGAACACTTTGGTAAGCAGACACCTGATAGTTGACGACTGCTCAGCCTGCCACAGGTAAGAATACTTTAAAGGCTGTGGGCAGTACGTGCCAGGCACGACCACAAGGAAGCCATCAGTTTCTGTAAATGATCTTCCAAGCTGCAGGTGAGTCACCTCAGGTATCTCCTAGAGCTTGTGCTCCTTCACTTTCCAGACAGACTGTGAGTCCTCTGTGTTTAAACATCCTTAAAATATATTATTTACTATAAATGTTGTAAAAGCTATGTTACTCTACATTGCTTGGGTTATTTCATAATCCTTATATATGACAGCACCAAACCAGGGGGTTCACATCCATTCAGCCTATTTAAATGTGATTAAAAAACATATATGCAGTTATATATCTTCACCTTTGCCCTCACAGAATTCAATAATAAAGCTCTCAATAATTACAGTAATAAATTTGAACAAATTTCAGGGGCATTATAAAGTATCGAACACAAATACTGCTAGATTTTATTCCAGTATAGTTTACTATATTTTTAAAATGCATTCAAGGAAATTCCTTGTTTTGATTAGGAAAAGAGAAGGACAATTCTTTAGCTCTGCTCCCTTTTGCTTTATTGTAGTTCTGTTAAGTGTTGCTTTGGCATTTGACATATGTAGGTGTTTATTGATGTCTGGAAGTGGCTACCTGAAAACAGAGGCTAGAAAGGAATAAGAGAACAAAAGTAAGTATTTATTTGAAGGGCCTTCAAAGGTACACCCTGGGCAGTTAAAAAGGCTACACCCAAGAGGAGTGCTGGGTCATGGGTTCTTCACACTTTTAAACGTTTGGTCCACTTGCATATCCAATTATGATTTCACTTAATGATGTAATTATCCCCAAGTTTGCTCCTCCTCTTCAGAGGCTTTTAGTTTATACATTCTGGGTCCTGGTACAATCGAGGTGTCCTTGAAGAGCTGGCCTGGAGAGGCTTTGTTGTGTCTAACCAGCACGAGAGAACAGCAGCTAACTGGCCTCAGGAACTTCAGAGTTACACACTAGGCAGCACAAGATTTGAAAAATACCAAAGTTAAAACCTAAGGCATCATCATGGCAATTTGGACACTTCTGTCATTGAAAGCTACTATGATCCCAAGTTGTTATGGAAAATAATTTCCTGATAAGACTTTTTAATGCAACATAGCAAAGCAAACAGAATAAATAAAAGTCTCTCAGAGAGGATTGCATTACAACAGAACTGTTTTTCAATAAATATCAAAAACAACAGCTGCTGTTCTCTTTAACATTGTGAAAATTTCATTTAATTTAGATCTGAGTATTAAATTATTTTAGATTACTTCAGAAGTAATTTTCAGCTTAAATGTGTCTGTGTTTTGTGGCATAATTTATGACTGTGTTTTCAGATATCATGGTTTTTATTAAGAACATTTTCCATTTCCTTTCTTTTATGAAAAAAAGGAAAGGTACTAAGTGATTACAGAAAGATTTATTCCTCCTTACATCTTTTTTTCTCTTAACATAAACACTCTATAAAGTAAATAGAGCCATGCTATGAGACAGTTCTATAAAAGAACCTAAAATGATAAAAAATCAGATTGTTTGGGCTTTACAGAATCAAAATACTCAATAACTTAACATCTGCTGAAAATCATGTTTGCCTCAGCACTCTCATACATGATACTGAAAGGTACTTTCTTGTTTTCCTCCTACCTCCTTTCAAATCAGGAAGGTAAAGGTGAGGAAAGCAAATTTATAGAGTAGATGAAAAAGACTTCTCTCAGAGGTCTGAGAAGAGCTTTAAGAGGAGATTCACACCACAGACAGAAATCACCAAAACCCAATTGTGGGTGACTGCTGGGGAAGGAAGCACTCATAGAGCTTACTGCTACTGTAGGCAGGTACCATAAAATGCACTAAACCTTTTGCCTGGAGTTCTAGCAGCAATCTAGCTACACTGAGAAGCAGGACAATGCTATTTTTGTCCCAAAGCTACTGGTAGATTCTCATGGATGGCAGAGATCCTTTACTACTCCTGGGCATGTATAAAAAACCTTAAAGTGTACACACACACACACACATATGTATGTATATATGAGTATGTGGGAATGTACATATATATATATATACAAGTATGTATATAAATTATATGCAGCTGCTATCATGAGGTTATCTTGAGATCATGGTGTGATGCAGGATGAATCACTCACTATTTTGCAAATCAATTGCATCACAGTTAACAACGTGGCTGTCCTCCCACTTGGATCCCTTTCTAATTGTTTCAGCATGTGCTTTCTCTGATCCCAAGCCAAAACAAATCCCTGGATTTTACTGTCTGAGTCCTTCATTCTTCAGTGAGGCCTGTCTTTAATTGCCCTAATATTAAAATATCAACAAGAAATGCAAGTACCCAAAGCATCACAGCAAAGTTACTGGTTTATAAGTCTAGTGGTAAATGAATATAAGCATGTTTTCAGTCTCCCTCAAAGAATCTCAGCTTAGATCACCATGAAGTCAGCACTGATGAGTAACAACTTGGAGCCCCAAAGGGAGCATTGTTTTTCAAAGCATTTAGGCTTAGGAATCTCAGGCTTTCAGACTTTCTTTTCCTAAAGCTCCTTCACCCTCACCACACCACACAACAACCATTAGCCAACATACTCTAACATTTTCTGGCACAGTTCATGTACACCCCTGAAAAACTTCATTGAATAGTAGTTCTGGACATTTTTGTGTCTCTAAGTCCACTATGTAGGACATTGAGAGTGCATCTTTCTAAGCTGAATATTCATCTTCATCAAGTCTTTTAGCTCACAGCTTGCCTTTTGATACATTAAAGACTGCATTTGTTCCCCATGATAGCATAAGTTGTATCATACTGTTGGAAGGTAAAAGGTATGTTAAGGTACTTTAAGTAACACTAGATAATTGTTTGTGTCCATACACGGTTATGTTCAGTATGAGGCAAAAAGGCCAGGCTGTGAAGGTGGAAATACACTAGCACAGATCCTATTGTCACATGTTTATGTCACGTGTCCTATGTTTAGCATGTGGGTTTCATCCTGTGTGAACATGGGAACTCTTAAATGTAGGACCTAGCAGGGCAATTAGTGTTGCATATTTCTGTCACATTTGTTTATTGAGTCTTATGTTTGCCTTTTATTGTATGCAAGATTATATTTCACTGCACTGAGTCTGGGACTTCAGTCTGCCTTATAAAATAAAACCAATTCACCCAGTTACAAGCATGCAATTAGAAGACACTGCTAAAAACTAGCACAGGCTTCATATTCCTTAACTGTGAAAGAAAGAAAATCCCAAATCTCACTTTCTTACAGCTTTGACCCACTAACTACCTTGTTATACATGCAGCTGCTGGAGTTCAACAGTCAGAATTGAAGATGGTCTTTCACAGACCTTTTGCATAGCATCTCTGTTTCAGGTGTTCTAGTCACCTCTCCCTTTTGGTCTTAAATTCAGAAGCATTTTCGTTGATTGGGTTGTTACATCTTGACACAAGCACATTGACTGAAGATATTGTGACTAACACCTATGCAAAATAAACACAGAGTGATCAAAAAAGTAATTTGGATTTAAAATGTTTGGAATTTTTTTAAAATTTTCAACATATCTCAGGGAGACAAGCACAGATAGATAGTTGGAAGATAGGCAGCCACTGTTCGAATACATTTTTTTTATGACAGCTGAACAAAAGTGTCATTGGATGTGTTGGAATGGCTTTTCTGAACTAAATTTGCACTGTAATATGCAGCAGAAGGAGATGCTTCAAAATTACACAACTGGCATCTATTTACACACAGGCAAGTCTGGGAACAAAACTATTTAATGGTTGCTTCTTCTGTATTTAAATGTTATTCCACAATGACCATTAAGTTCCCTGTCCTGAGTACCTTTTTAAACATAGTATACTTTTGTCTCTTTCTGCAAGCGTATATGAATGTAATGTTTTATTTCTGTATCCAAGTTGTGACAGCCCTTGGCTTTCAATCCAATTAACTGAGTCACACTTTTATAAAACTCCAAGGAGAGAAAAATGTCAGCCCCATAAACTTAGAAATAACAGGATTGTACTCTTTTTTCTTTGAAGGACACACTTTTCTTTCAACTATATTACTTACTTAATATTTTATAGTTTCGAAATGAAAGAAAAAATTGATTTTGAATTCCACTGGGTGGTATATTTGGGAAAAGCTACATACATATACCTTGTAGCAATTTTTCAGATATATATGCCCTGTGTGTAAAGATTGAACAGATGAATATTTTTCATTTCATTTATCCTAGCCATATGGTTTCTTTATGTAGAATAAGAGGAAGAAACTAAAACTTTTGCTCATATATCATTTAAGCAAAACCAGGGAACCTAACAATTCAGCAATTTAAGCAATTCAGAGGAACCTAACAAATGTGTCCAAGAACTATGTGAAAATCCTCTTCCTGGATGAGAGGATGGTGGTCTGGGAAATGCAAGTTTCTTGCAATCACATCAAGTGTTCAAAATCATAACTATTCCATTCTATTTCCTCCTGAGGGCAGCAACACTGACTATCACTAAGGGATACACGAGCCCCATGCACTGCCAAAACGAGACCATGTGAATGGGCAAGGATGTTTGGAAGATTTGGTAGTTTTTGTTTGTTTTAAAATTCTGCCTAATCCTAACATGAAGCAGTTTAGATTTGGACAGAGGTGGCATTCTGGAAGAAAGTAGTCCAATTTTGCTGTGCAAATTTGTAACTAAATGCCTGTGTGTGAAGCAGAAATTTGACATCAGAAAGGGCATTTTGAGAAAAGGAGAACTGAAAGAAACCCAAACCAAAGCACTAATGGATCTGAAGTTGATGTAAAGCAAAGAACAGGAAAAAGGCTACCAGAAAGGTGCAGAGCAGGAGAAATTCAGGGGGTCATGCGGTCCATCGCAGATATTCATTTCAATAATCAAAAAGGTGTTTTGGGAGATTCACCCTGGGCAAGTGCATCCCTCTCACCTGAATACTGAAACAAACAGACTAAAAAGCTAATTGTTGGCCTGATGTTACTAAAGCTTGATTTATGCTTTGGCCATCTTTGCAGTTTCTCTTTATAGTAATATTCCTTATTTTCTTTTAATCCCTTTGCTATTAAATATGTTTAATAACTGAAAGGAAAATTTTCTTTTTAAAATGTGTGAGTTTGTACAGAATCATTGCCAACCTGTAGTTTTAGAAGCAAGCACAGCAAGGATCTCCCTGAAAGCTCCTGCACCTTTTCTATCCCTTGAGCACTTCAACTTTGTTATCATTTTTGCAGTATTTTTAGTACACACAGAAAAAGATAGGATCTGCTGTTGGTTTGTTTTCCAGAGGACAATTTCTGAAGGATCTCTCCTGATATGAAGCCACAAAGAAAAAGTGGAAAGAAGATGAATGCTACAGACAAGAGTTCTCTGGCACAAAAATAAGGTGTTTGGAAGAAAGAAGTAACAGCTGAGAAGAGTGAAGGACTAAAAGAATATTCTCCTAGCAGCACTTGAGCTGACTTGACATGTGTCATGAGCTTTATAAGTAGAAAACCTATGTATTCAAGTACAGAAAGGGTGATGAAATACAGTCTGTGGACTCAGCTTCATCTAGGACTGAAATGTTCTCTCAGAACCAGTGCACCAGCATTTAAAAGTAAGACATTTCTTCAGCCATTAAATAATGAATTCTTAAGGCACACATCACATGGTCATGCCTAGGTTCTTTCAAAGCCTAAAATCCAGTGTTTTCCTTCACATACCTTTCTGGATGGAAAAGTTAAAATACAACAGTGTAATAAAATTATGCCGGGAAGAACAAAATATCTTTGATGTATCTCCATGTATTCATGTCCTTTGAGTCTCATACAGTCCTTGGACAATAGTGGATGCTCCTAATTAAGCAAATTTTGAATGGCTGACCTGATGGTCTACAGGTGAAATGCTCTGTAACCCATGACCTCATACAATAAAGTATGGTATATTTATTTCAGTATATTTAAGTATATGTGCTCACCAAGGAATTAATAATGGGAATAAAATTCTGATTTGCTATTCTCAGGTACTCTGTGCACTAAAAGTTACTTCTGAGTTGTTATTTTGCACGGTGTGTGAGCACTTGTAGTTGAAAAGCAGAGATAACTATCATGCTTTTGTAAGTGAAACATAACATGTAAATCTCTCTCCTAACACCTCAACCATCTCTTGGTTTACAGCCAGATCTGCAAAACAGAAGACAGTGGCAGAAAGCATTGCATTTTCATTTCTGTAATAAAGATGTTGATGCACAGCTGCTGATAAAAAAGAAAAGGGCAATTTTTTGAAGGAACATTGTTTGATTTTTTTCAATGAAACACAGTGATTTTCCAGATTGCAGTGTACAGAAACAAAACTAAGTGTTCATCTAAAAGTAGGTGTAGTGGATGTCTGAGCTGGCCCAGGATGGTTAGCTCTTCATCATGACCAGCAGACTTGGTAAGTAGCTCTACTCTGTGAAAAAGGAAAGAAAAGAAAACTTTATAATTTTCACAATAAAGCCATAAAATCTTGAGTCAGCATTTTCATGTCTGTGTCTTCTTGCAGATAATTTTTGGTATAACTTGATACAAATGCAGTTCTCATTTATGTATTTCAGTGAATGAAAAACTTCTTAAAACTAGAAATGAAAAAATGTTAAATAGAACAACCAAGTATAAACACTGCCAACTTGCATGTTGATGTACAAGCATAAGTAACTCCAGTGGAGACCTGATCATCCAACCAGAGGCACAGTTATTATTAAAGCAAATTAGAAGCTTTAAAACCTAAGTGGAACATTTAACTTGTCTTCAGAGTACATGTCCTTCATTTATTTTGATCACCCTTTTTCTTAGGCTCTTTTTGCTGTGGAAAAGCTGAAAAAATGGAGGAAATTATTTCTCTTATGTAGTAATCCAACGTCAAAGGAATTTTATCAATTCTTCTGTTTTTCTGGCCTAATTGAAATGTAGACATTGCCTTGCCACTGTTTAAAATTCTGCGAGCTGTTCTGATAGACTGTGGGAGCTGGGCCTGTTTAGTCTGGGAAAGAGAAGATTGAGAGATCTCATTAATGCACAGAAATATCTCAAAGGCAGGCACCAAGAGGATGGTGCCAGACTCTTTTCAGTGGTACCCACAGACAGGATGAGGAACAATGGCCATAAACTAAAACACAATTAGTTCCACCTCAACATGAAGAGTAACTTCTTTACTTCTTTACACTGAGGGTGGCAGAGCACTGAACAGGCTGCTCAGGGGAGTTGTGGAGTCTCCCTGTCTGGAGACCTTCCAAACCCACCTGCAAGTGCTCCTGTGTAACCTGCTCTAGGTGACCCTGCCTTGGCGGGGGTTTGGATGGGATGATCTCCAGAGATTTCTCCCAACCCTAACAATTCTGTGATTTACACATATCCATGCAGTACAAACCAGTTAACATCATCAGAGATAATTTCATATTTGCTTTATCATTTTTAATCTCAAAATATTAAAATGCAGCAATAGCTTTTGTAGTCATTTAAAATGTAAAAGAGATTAAAGCAGCAGTCAGTCTAAATAATAAGAAAAAACCCATAAAACTTACGATCTGGTTGTTTAAATGTAGAAGGTACATAAAATGTTCTTAAGATAGATGAGCAAATGGTCCTTTCATAGTTAACTTTACCACTGAAAACAAAGAACATATTTAATAACCCAGCTTTCAGTTCCGCTGTAACTGCAAACTCCTCTTTACTTCAGAGCAAGTATTGCTTTTTTGGACCTAGTCCAGAAGCCAAGGAAACCATTGACACCTGATGTTCTGATTAATTTTTTTTTTGTCCTGCTTTCTGGTCTCAGTTCCACAATTTCTGCTGTGTGGATGGTTGAAGCTATCTGCTTGTGTGAAGCACCGGTGAACACAGTGGGCCACAGAGTGCATCAGTTTGTCTTAAACAAGCCTTTTAACAGAGTATTTTCAAAGGGTGACTGAAATACTAGGAGTATCATCCTGCTTGTTCACAAAGTGACACCACAGACAACAGGAACATATGGTTGGTTTTGGAGGAAAGTGTACCACAGGGCTTTGTTCTTATTTTAGTGCTACATATAAACATGAGCAAATGAGCAGCTGTAGTCTGGAAAAAGATTTGATTTTCAGGAAGCTTAGAATTAGCAGTGTGCTGGCAACCTTTTTAAATAACTAGCATGTGATATAAGAGGTGTGATTAATGTCCAGATTTAATTGTGTCCCAGGGTATGCATTGTAACAACAATAGCTTTCATAGGTTGTTGGGATTTCTTTTACAATTTTATGATAGAAATATACAATTATGTAGAAAATTGCCTGTAATTGAGAGTGGAAATTCATTAGTAATGGGAAAAAGGCCAATGTGATTTGAAGACCAGATAATTAGACTGTATTTACATTTAGGTCTGTGCTTAATTTTAAAACATATAAAATAAATAATTTATAGTAAAAATAAAAAAAAAATTAAAAAGAGGATTCATACACCAACTAGATTGAAAGCTTTATGACAGAAATGGAGAAAAGTATAAAAATTGAAAGAGAGAAAATATTAGGAAGAAATTTTTTACTGTGAGCGTGATGAGATACAGGAACAAGCTGCAGATGCCCCAACTCTGGCAGTGTTCAAGGACAGGCTGGATAATGCCTTGAGCAACCTGGTGTAGTGGGAGGTGTCCCTACCCATGGCAGGAGGGTTGGAACTGGATGGTGTCTAAGGTCCCTTCTAATGTCTTAATTTTCTATGATTCTACGATTCTATATGACCACCTAGTTTGTCAAAAAGATGCTTGTACACCTAATTTGTGCTAATAAAAACTGCTTTAAGTTACTTTAGGTTACAGAAACTATTCTTATAAAGAAAATAATCTGTCATTTTTCATTTAAGCATATAAGTTAGCATAATAGTGCCTGTCAAAGGCAAAGACACAGACCTGCCCATTTATTAGTGCATTATGTACTTGAAGCACCATGTGCTCTGTCATGTTTTGTTTTTTCTTCCTTTCTCTCATTGTATATTCTTTCAGTTTTGTTTTCTTTGTCATTTTGTCAGTTGGATTCAATTCATAAAATTAAACACAACATAAAGGGAAGGACACTTTCTGACTTCTGAAGGAATTGACTAGGATCACATTGTGTTTTCTCTGTCAGCTTACTCTTTTGACCTCCTAAGCCATAGGTCAACATACACCCCAAATTTGCATTCTTTAATAACCTTCTTCACTCCTAAAGTCTTCATCTTCTTCTGTCTTATAATTCAATTTTTTATGTGAAAACCAAACTAAATTGCTTGACTACTTAACTATTTTGGTCTAAAAATCATGTTTTCGTTTAATGCTCTCACTCAATTCATTGTTCATTTATTTTAAAAAGAAATAATCTCAAGACTTCAAATATTTCATATAAACAAATCTTTCTTGGCCCCATTGGCTTAACAAATGTCTTCTGTGAATGTATTTTTTTTTCACTCAGATACTGCAATTTATATTTTTCTTAGTTTTTAGTTTACTTTTCCTTTATTTGTTTTACTTTCCTAAACTCTATTTTTTTCCTCCTTCCTTCTGAAAAAATTAACTTTTACATTATTTTAAATAAGGCAGGAGTGGATATTGGATCTTCCCTCTTGTGGTTCCAAGGTGCCAACTAGATATGAGCTGATGAGTAATGATAATACATTATGTTGCAAAATGTCAAAATTGTCTTAGAATGGTATGTTCCTTATACATTTTAATCTGGCTACTCCAGGTTTTCCTAGTCAGCATGAAAGGACACTTCATCAGGGCAAAAAACAGTTAACACCCCTTAGTCAAGTACATCCTGGAAGTAGTAAATGCAGTAAATCAAGATTTTGTTCTATGCCTATATATACATTGCTAACTTGGCAGAAGACTGAAGGTCCATGTATCCCTTAGCTGGGATACATATATTATATTACCAAAAATCACACCTCCAGATCCAAAAGACCTGTACAGATAAGGACCTTTCCCTTGGGCATAAGTCAGCTGTGGAAAGCATTTTCATGGAAACCACTCGCATGGATACTAACCAACCAAAATAGAAGGACTGTACTGGGAAGGTTACCAACCCTGAAATTCTGAATATAAATAATGGTGTAGAAAGTCCTGTTGGCATGTTTGAGTCATGGAAAATCACAGAGCACTTTGGCCTGAAAAAATCTGTAATAAATCATAATGTCTCTCTAGAGTCTGTAATTGTTGGCTTATTGCATGCTGGGTAATGAGTCCAGTTTTGCAGACAACGATGTTGTCAACAAAAGATGCAGTGCCCAGAAATCTCTTCCCTTTTCCCTGTGAGTCAAAGTAATTGGTAAGATAATTTTTAAACATGCTGCACTATTAGCATGGTAATGATAGTGCAGCCCTGTCTATCTCACTGATTCTGTATTGCAGAGGAATGATCCACCAGTTGTACCTGCTCTGCACACACTTTCTGCATGGAAAACAATCACTGCCTCTGGTGAAGTCTGCCCCAGCAGGGGCTGTTCACTCCCTCTTGCTCTCTATGTAAGAGAAGTAAGACATTGTTGGACCCAAAGCAGCCTCTTTTCATGCTGCTCTGTGACAGAAGGGAACCCACGAAGGACCTTGAGCTTCCTTTTCTTTGAAAATGGAGAGCACTCTCCCATGCTACAGCAAGTTTTCTGATAGCCCATTCCTATTTTCTTATGCATCTCCAAGTCCTAGGTATTAAGCAATTGCATAGGCTCAAAATCTAATGCTTTTTGAGGGAAAATTGCTGAGGGAAGATGAGTTGATTCCTATTAAGTGGAAGAAATCTGGGGCTTGAGTTCTAAATAGTCTCAAGAATTATTAATCTTGATGGCATTTTAGGAGAGAAGAGCAGCTGTTCCCCTTAGCAAATTAATTTTTGGTCTCCTGTGCTATTTTTTAGGGTCAGTTTCAGATTCCCACAGCCTTAGATGTAAAACTTCTGGCACTGAATGTATTCATGAATTCATAACCACATGAAGAAAATACTTTCTTCATGACTTCTAGCCAGTCGCTTGATATTAAGAAGCTTGGACTACCCAAATATACAGGAGCAAATTTTGCCCTGCTGCCGTGCTGTACGGAAAAGCCCCACCTAATGCCCCTCCTGACAGCTCCCAGCAAGTCACTGGAATCCATTCCCTGTGTCACCACCCTCTGAACTGTGGCCTGCCACAGCCTCTTGTGCTTTGGTGACAGACAGCAGTGTCCCAAAGGTCAGTCCTGCAGCAGAGCTGCTGACCTCTCTGCATCAGGGCAGCCCCGAGCCCTGACAGTGTGCTGCATGCTCCCAGGGGACAGGCCAGACCAGGCAGCCATGCATGGCATGGGGGAAGGAGCAACTTGTGTGCAGCCTTATCATTGCAGGAATCTGCAGGGACTGGGAAGAGTAGCTCCATGTACCAGAGGCACCTGAACCAGCCCTGATCCCTGACAGCTCAGTTCTATCTCCCTAAACCATGACTTAAGAGTTCATTATACCCTTCTAAAAGCCTGAAATAAGCTCATCAAGAAACAGAAATATTGTAAATCAAACAAACAAGCAAGCTAATACTTTTATCTTCCTTCCTCTCTTCCTCCCTTCCCTCCTTCCTTCCTTCCTTCTTTCCTTCCTTCCTTCCTTCCCACTGCAGCATATTACTGTTTGTCCCACACTTTCCTCTTCAGACACCTTTGACCTAGACAGCTGCTACTATTTTCCCTTTATCTGGTGGAGGTTTGGGTGCAGACAGGGATGGGGAGTTATTTATCTGCTTTTTAAATATTGGGTTAATATATGCCACCTATGAAGAGATTCTCCCTTTGAGAAAAAAATGGAAGGAACCCATTTAATTTCTGCTACCAGAAGGCTGGATTACAAAATACTTTTAGCAAACCTATGTGGTAAATATTTGGTCAGTTTTGATACTTGCTGGAGAATATAAAGAGAGAGACCCTTACTCAAGGTGTCAGCTATATATATTAAACTATCTGAGTTTAATAGGGCATGGGATGGTTCAGAAATAGTTTGGTGAGAGCTTTATATGATTTATCCTCATGAAATAATGTGGAGGAACAGAGAGATATGGAAAAGATGCACTTAAGTTTTGGTGTTTATATTGAAAATCTCTGTTGCACTGTGCAGATGTTCATGACAAGCACAATGTCCAAATGGACCTGCATGTTACATACTTAATTCTGTACCATCTTCTTTCTTAACTGTTGCAATAGGTACAACACAGCATTCACAAAGAGGTTCTTTCCTAGCCAAGTAATACTAATGGCCTACCAAGGTGTCTCATCTGAAATGACTACTTTAATGCTGCTCATGGTATGTACAGACTCGTGTTAGAGAAGGGTGTGTTTCTGACATGGATTTCTTTTCAGGTTTCTACTACACTTCTAAATAACTCAAATGCCTGACACAACCAAAAATACTTTCTGGAGGCAATTTTTCTGAGAATGGCAAGACTCATGTGGTGGCACACATGAAAATGAGGAGATAGCAGAATTGGATCCTGGGGAAAAACCCTAAATCTATTCCTCCAGATATAAAGGGGGTTTGTCATTTGACAACCAGTTGGGTGAAGTAAATTATGTTCAGCAGCAATGCATGGCCCAAAATGAGAAAAAACCTGAAGCAAGGCTGAATGAGGAAGGTAAAGGATTTGTGTCAGCTAAAAATGAAAAAAAAAAAAAAAGTTTTTTCCATTAACACTAAGAAAACTGCCAAGAAGAATGTGTGCTTATGCAAGTATGTATGTATTTGGATTGGAAGAATTTCCTAAACAGTCTTTTTTTCCCAAAGTAGTTTTATTACTAGCATTGGAGTGATTTTTGGAAAAGAATAAACTTCCTGATTTTTCTGTCTTCCATTTGTCAGCCCTTCTTCAGTTACACTGCTGAAAACAACCAAGAAATCCAGAGGAAAAGCCAAACAAAAATACCAAGTAGGAATCTCTCAGAAAAGAGGAGAGGAAAAACTGACATTAAAACTAAAAATATTAACCTTTTTTTTTTAATGGTTGCATCCCTTTTTGATTCAGCCCCATCAGAAATGTTTCTAAATCACTATCATTTATCATATTGTTACAGAGAGAACAGTCTAAGGGGATATGAGCAGCAGCAGCAAACATTCCCCAAGCTAGGGTAACCAAAAATGGCACAGGTGTGTCAAAAAGATGATGTAGTTTTTTAAGCAGAAAAATACAGAGCCTACTTCAGAAGTATTAGTGGGAAACAAAGAAACAAGCAAACAACAACAAAGAAACAGGTTAAAAAAAAAAAGAAAACAGGCAACGTCTGGCTGGGGAAGGAAATGCTTCTGGGGAAATGACAAGATGCTGAAAAGGAGAAAGAAAACTTTGTTGCTGTTTAAGTTTAAAAAGTTTAAATTTTGTATTCTTGAAGAAATATCTTTTCAGAATGCCTTCTAGCTAGGTCTTTTAATCTCAATCTTTTCAAAGGTCATTTCTCATTATAATGTTAGATTTAATTTTAATCATGCAGTAAAATTGTATGCATATGGAATATGTGAATAATAACTGTATTTTATTAAGATTACTTAGTGTAGCAGAAGCCATATCAATCATTTAGATAGGGAAATGTCACAGATGATAGCTTTTTTTTTCTCTCCACCATTGCTCAAAGTCCTGGCATAAAACCACAGAGTATGCTGGGTTGGAAGGGACCCACAAGGAGGATCAAGTCCAACTCCTGGCCCTGCTCAGGACCATCCTCAAAAGTCACACCAAGTGCCCAAGAGCATTGTCCAAATGCTTCTCAAGCTCTGTCAGCCTTGGTGCTGTGACCACTTCCCTTGGGAACCTGTTCCAGTGCCCAACCACCCTCTGGGTTAGGAACATTTTCCTGATATCCAACCTAAACCTCCCCTGACACAGCTTCAGGCCATTCCCTCAGGTCCTGCCACTGTCACCACAGAGCAGAGATCAGTGCCTGCCCCTCCTCTTCCCCTCACAAGGGAGCTGTGGCTGCAGTGAGGTCTCCCCTCAGTCTCCTCCTCTCCAGGCTGAACAGACCAAGTGCCCTCAGCCACTCCTCACACGCTTCCCCTCAAGGCCCTTCCCCATCCTCGTGCCCTCCTTTGGACACTCTCTAACAGCTCAGTGTCTTTTCTGTGTTGTGGCACCCAGCCCTGCCCCCAGCACTGGAGGTGAGGCAGCCCCAGGTGCAGAGCAGGGTGGGACAGTCCCCTCCCTTGCCTGGCTGGTGATGCTGTGCCTGATGGCCCCAGGACACGGGTGGCCCTCCTGGCTGCCAGGGCACTGCTGGCTCAGGTTCAACTTGCCACTGACCAGGACCCCAGGTCCCTTCTCACAGGGCTGCTCTCCAGTATTTCATTCCCCTTTGTTCTGTCTCTCTGTACATCCAGGGTTGCCCCATCCCAGGGGCAGGTTGCCCCATCCCAGGAATCTGGCACTTTTCTTTGTGAAATTTCACACAGTTGGTAATTGCCCAGCCCTCTGATTTGTGGAGGTCTCTCTGCAGGGCCTCCCTTGTGGGGAGTAAACAGAACCAAAAGCTCCTCCCAATTTAGTGTAATCAGGAAACTTAGTATCCCTTTGAGTCCTGCATCCAAAACATCTTAAGATGATTTTCACTATTTTAGAGACCAGCCAAATCAGGCTTAGAGCCACCTCAGATCATTTGATCTGCCATTTTGTTATAAGGCAAGACCAATATTTTCCCCCACTATTCTGGTGCCAATTAAGTGCTTACTGAGCTCACCTGGTGACACCATCATTATGTCCCTGTGCTTCTTTGTTCCTTCTGTTAGAACAGTTGTCATATTATCTAACTTAATTTCTTTTCCAAGGCCAACTTGGTATATTTTTATGCCCACCTTGATAATGTTCCTATGGCTGTTCTCACGTTACTCCTCTTTTTTTCTGTACAATAAAAAAATACCAATTTCTTCACAGTCTTCCTATTGGCCATGTTTTCTAGGACTCTACTGATCTGTTAGACTGCTCTAGACTCTTTGGCACTTAAAGTGCAGTGGCTCAGATGAGACTTCCCTAATTATGCACTATTTACAGACACCATTTTTATTTGTTTTCAAAGGGAAATATTTTTACAAAATAGTAACTCATGCCCAGCCTTCATATCATTTTCTTGCATAGCTGCTTCTCCACAAGTTTTCCTCCTTTCAGAATTTGACTTCCTTGTTTTATATTGAAATTCATGCTAATTTCACAACAGTTTCTGGTGATCCTTCCTATTTAATACAGATTCTTTCTATTTAATATTCTTGAAGCCATTGACTGGCAATTGTGATCTCACACAGGCATCTAATCTGTCTAGATGATGCTTCTCAGCACAAGATATAAATGCCAAGTACAGGCTGTCTGGAGGTAAATGAAATCCTCTCAATTTTTTGATATACACAGGATGTACTTTATTCTCACTTTGAAATTTTTTTCTGTCTTTGGCAGCACCCCTCCCATAAGGGGGTTTCCAGCTTTGCTTTCTCATTCTGCAAAGATTTCTGCAGCTTAAAAATTTGTATTACTGGGAAAACTGCACAAAATATCAAGCAATCTTTCTCATATCACAGCAGATATTCTCACATGTAATAAAACCTCACACGCTTCTCCCTTGCACGACTTAGAGATCACATGTCCTTAAGATTTTTCCAGTCCTTGTTGGGACACCTCAGTTGCTCTATCAGAATATCCCAAATCCTGCTACATTGCACTCATGTCGTATTACTAAATAATCTTAGCTACAGCCATAGAAGACTTATTTTTCAAAATATTTTATTAATATAAATAATTGTGGAAGGTCGTGGTGCATTTCAATGCATGCAAATATGTTTATTATCTATTATTCCAGTAAGAAGAAATATTCTTCCATTTTAACCTCCCTTACCTGACTAAGTTCCCTTTAACCTTCATAAAACAGACTGCCTGCAGATGATAAGAAAATTCTCTGGAAAAGAGAAAAGCCTGGGAAATAAGCGAAAATGATAAGAAGTTGTCCTGACAGCGTCGCAGCTTTTCGAAGGGAATAAACAAAAATACAAGCAAACATTTTTCCAATTTGTGGTTTTTCAGTTGATAAAGAGAAAATGCTAATCATTCTAATTTCTTCCTGCTGGGAAGCAATGCATAAATAATCTATAAACATGCAAGGGCCAACAGGGTTAAGCTGCTCAAACACTGCCATTGATTTCTTCCCTTTTCCCATGTGCTTGCTGCTTCTCACTCAACTGGTACTAAGTAGCACTTGTTTGCAGTTATGCTGTAAAAGTTTGCTCCCCTGAGAATCTCTTGGAGCCTCTGCTGTTGAAACAATAATTACAAGGAGGTGAATTATTTGACTAATCAGCAGCAGGAGTCCATAGGGGTCCAAAGCTGAATGACAAATGCCAATATCTACTTAAGGTTTGTTGGATAAACAAGCCAATATGGTGAAACCGATCCATCATCTTGTCACCAATTTTCCTTGCAGTGTCAGAAGCCTGCCAATTAAAAAAAAAAAAAAAGAAAAGAAGAACTTGTAATTGCTATACATCACTCAGCAGTGATTGCAGGCAACTGATTAAGAGGATCTTTTGCTTTCCCTCTCCAGCACCTAATGTCTTGTGTTTTTACTTCTGGATTTTCTGAGGCTGCTGTGGATTCCAATCTAAATTTAGAGAGGAAAAAATGTACCATAAGAATGGATAGTTTCGATTTTAATTATCATTTATTAAAAGAAGTTAAACTTCATGGCAAATTTAGAGAAGCAGCAGGCAAAATTTGGAGAGATATAATTCTAAGTACCAAACCATGGGTTATTCCACTTCCTACTTTTCACTGGCAATGGTCCTGACCAAATTTTGTCGACATAGTCTCAGAACAGGACACAAATCAAAGCAAAACTGGACTTTTGGGAACTCTGTCATTCCACCATAGTGTTCCAGCTCCAAACATAACCACAGCACATTGACACCTGCACATTTTGAGTATAAATATTATTACCATAATAAAATAGCTGGACCCAGTGCTTAGACTTGGTAAAATCCTTGCTAAAGTTTAAGTGCACAAAGTTGATCCACCAGTAAAATCTATCTCTGATAAAACCTGTCCTTTCCTTTTTTTTTTTTTTCCCCTAAATAGAGTGCCTTGGGACCACCATGCGAGAAAGCATTTCTTTGAATGTTTGCTCGTACTTTGCACTTTGAAATCCTGCTGGATTTGCTCCTTAGGCCTGAAAAGCTAGATGTTAGCACACAAACATTGTAAAAAGAGGACTTTTCTATTTAGTAGGGTAAGACCTTTTTTTCAGAAGCAATTAGATAGCATTAGCACAAGGCAGGAAGCAAAACAACATGTGGCTCATGTGATTGCTCTCAACCAAACAGCACCGAAACAGGTAAATACAGTCAACACCCACAGTTGTTAACTAACTAATTGTTCCATAACATCCACAGAGGAAATCTGCCATTCTGCAGCTTAATTTATCAACAGGTTAGTTTCAGCCTCCTCCATTAAAGGGTAGTGTTGCCTCTCTATATGTAGTTCAAACTAAAAGTAGTTCAAAAGAAGAAAAGTGAGATGATAAAGGAGGCTGAATTTTTCAAATGGAAATGTCATTGTAAAACTGCTTTTCTAAATAACTTTTCCCATTGGTATCCCAGACTTTGTGCAAGGACAGGTGGTGTATACATTTAAAACACATTATTGGAGGACTGGAGTCTGTAATGCAATCATGAGTAATGCTGCTGATGGTTTAGTATTCTTCCTGATCTATTGAATTGAAACAGCTAAGCAATTGGAAATTATTCATTTATTTATGCATTTATGTTCTGGCTGAATGGGAGTTTTAATTTAAGAACTACATTAAAATTCCTGCTGGCTAACAGGAATCCAAAACCAAGGAGTGGATTCTAGTTATTGGGTTTTTTGTCTTTTATCTGCTTGATAGGAAATTATCAAGACAGCAAAAAAGATTTCCTGGTCTCTTTCAAACATCTGAAAACCAAAACAAAACGCAGGATTTATTTTTAAATATGTAATAGTACATACATACATACATTTAAATATCCACTATGAGCAGATGGTAGCCTTAGAAATTGTGAAATCCTCCATTCTGAACTCCTGATAGTTGTGTCATTGCTTCAAAGATGGTATCACAGCTGGATACTGGAAATTTTCTACTGTTTTCTGAACCTCTGCTTAAAAATTTCAAAAAGGAAACAAATACACAGGTGAAAAAAAGGAAAAATCCACCTACTGAGGTATATATTTACAGGTATTTTACTCACTACTCAGAAACACATTTTAAGACAGTAAGAAAAAGAAAAGAAAGAAAATCTTTCTACTACTTTACAGTGAGTCTTGTTTCACTGGAACTATTGAATAGGATCACAGATGGAATAAATAAACACAGTTATAATTGACCTTATTAATATTTTGCCCCACTACATTTACAGAGGCTTATGGATTTCTTATTGAAGCTTAGATATAAGATTCCAAACTTCTCTCACTCGATTTAAACCTGCAATCAAATTTTGTAATATCTTCTTCTCAATTAATTATAAATAAGTACTTTAAAAATATATGCTCTCTATATGCATGGAGACTTTGTATCATGAATAAAACCTACAGAATCAAACTTTCATTTTCAGTCTTTACCCTGGACTCAAGTAGGACTTTTCTCCCTGTCAGTGTGCTTCCAAATATGACTTAAAGATCTAACACTAGGGCAAGGCATAAGCACACCTGACTGTTACAGTGGGACAGCCCCTGGGGGAAAATCCCCAAAAGGCCAATTCCAGTATCCAGGAAGGGACAGACTGAATAGGCTTTTCTGTTCAGCTTGCTGCTTCTTCTGTTCCCAGTTTCTGGATTTTTCCCCAGGTGCCTGATGCCTATTCATAGGGTTGACTGACTGTGCATCAGATCCAGGGACCCTCAGGTATCAGAAATTTGGGATTGGTGCCGTTGCCTTTTTCCCTCCCCTTTTCATTCCCTGTTGGCTGAATGTCACTGTGCAATCATTCAGTCATTGGCTCGTCTCCTCGCCTCGCTCTCCCTAGCCAAGGGCATAAGAACCCCAGCAGGAGACGAGCCTATGCCATTTTGTCAGCTGGATAGAGGTTGTTATATTATGTTCTTCCTCTATGAGGAATAAAGTTTTAATATATATCATCTGCAGTGTCTAACTCTTAACACTCTCTGTCTAACCTTCCTAACAGTGAAGGTACCACCTGCCCAGAAATGGAGCTCCCAGGACTCAGAGGTCCAAGCCAGCCCGTCCTCTAATTAGGCTGCCAGAACCTCTATTGGAGCTACCGAGGGCAGGAGAAGGTGTCCTGGAAACCTGAGAAGCAACAGCTGACATAAAGTACAAAGAGATAGTGAAGGGCTAAAAGTCAGTCATTAGCCTGGAGGAAGTCATACATAAAGCAGACAAGACCCCCATATTTCTTCACGGCAGTGCTGGCAGTCTGCTTTGCCAGCACACACCTGCCAGTGTGCTTCTTTCCTCTCTAATGCACCAGCCTGTCCTACACCATGGTGCATCATGGCTGCATCTTAAATGCACGCTGCCCTTTCATATTTCAGTGCTTCATTTTCATATAAAGCTTCTGTGTTCCTTTTCCTGCCTCCCTTCCTGCTTTCCCTCCTTGAAGAAGAGCTGTTGCTACCACATTGCTTTTTGGGTGCTCTCTGGGTTCTCAGTGTAGGCAGCCATGGTGTGATTTTATGTGTAGCATGTTCCCAGGAACATAGAGGGACTGGCATGGCCAGCAAAGGTCAGAGAAATTTCAGTAGGTTCAAATCCCAACCTCTGTGTCTTCCTTGCTGTTTTATTAAATAAATGAACTATGCTAGAAGTGCATTTTGGGTGGGTAAAGGCGTTGTCTTTCTAACTCAGTGAAAGGAAGAAACAGAATTTAACAGTTAGCAGTGGAATGAACAGCGAAGTGCCCTTGCTGAGAGACAAGAACTAACCTCTTGCTACCCTTGTGACATAGAACTAATAAATAAATTCTTCTCCTATTGGTATTCCCAACTGCCTTATTGTTATTACAGGGACTAGCAGAATGGTTTTAAAGAACATGGGTGTTTTTGTTGATCTTTGGAGTTTTTTTACCTAATTTTCAAAAATGGCTTTTATGAAGTTTTAATAAAACTAATGCTATTTTACTAATCGTGCAGTTATGTGTATTTAGTTTTTGTCCTGTTGTGGCAATGTAATGAATCTTCCTCATATATGAGACCCAGTAAGTCACATGCTGGATTTCAAAACTGGTGAGAATTTAAATAATCCCAGTCTGTACCAAGAGCAGTGAACTTTGCAGTGAAAATGGCAGCTCTGCTAAAAATTGTGTGACTCTGCAAGACTCCACTACAGCACTGCTTGTGTTGTACCTGAAACATAGTGTCTTGCTACCCTATTATTTGAAAACAGAGTGGCTCAATTGATTCATAGAAATGCTGCTGAGTGTTCATGTCATCAGTGTCAGTATGTCACACCATGAACACTTCTCCTGCTTTTCCTTTTTCTTCCCCATTTTTTTAGGAGTGATGTCACACAACTAAATGGCATTTTAAATAAGTATGTGTCATATCATTTAATTACTCAGCTACACACATGATTTTAAAATCTGATACAACAATACAAGCAGCTGCATTAGTGGTGCTTACACCTAAGTTTTATGGCAGAGCAGACAAAGCAAAGTATCACATTTGCTACTGTGTATCTAATCCTTGAATGATGTCCTTATGTGAAATTAATTTTTCACAGTGGAGATAACTCTTCCACTACAGTTAAAAAGACAGTCACACTTATTTTTGAGGTATTTTTAGGACTTTAGTCCATTCAGCAATAATAAAAGCTAAGAATGATGGTAATATTACTGGGGTTTCTTTTGTTAGACGTGGCAGTTCTTATTTTTTAATTTGGTGTTGGGAGTTGTTTGTTTGGTTTGGTTTAGTTTTTATGTTTAAAAGATTGAATGTTTCTGTTTGGAAAGGCTTATCTGATCTGACTTTCAAATGTGGGTTTAAAAAAAAATTCTGATTGTTTAGATTTAGAGCTGAAAAAGCTAGTAACAATGAATAATTTATTGAATGAAGTTAACATGTGTTTCAGCTCACTGAATATTTATATAAAAATCCTGATCCTCTTGAATGTTCTCAGTATTTGAATTTACCCGTTGATTTAGTCTGGGCTCCCAGTAGTGCAATTTTAAATACTCAGATCGAAGTTTTGTTACTTATGGCTGATCAGATAGCATAATTTGGAACTTTGGGTTCTTTAAGCATGCATTCAGATGTTTTTCATGTGTACTGTTTTGTACACAAAATGCAAAATTAGCCCTTTGAGGCTTCAGAAACACATTTTGCTACTTTGGCTTATATTTCCCCAGTTCGTAAGGATTAAGACCTTTATTGCAAGCTGAGCTTCTTAGAAAGTAAGTTAATGGTCATTACTAACCACAACTTGGGCTGAGAGCACCTAATGTGACTGAGCTCTGAGGATTTTCACCCCTCCAGCTCGGCAGGGACTGTGCATCAAGGTCCTCAGATGCCACAGCTACCAGCCTGACCCACCCAAACCAGACAATTCCATTTTTCAGTTGATCCTACTGGAAGGACAGGGAAGGTAGTGACTGATGATGAGCATATTCTAGTCCATGTACTCTCTTTACATGGGGGACAGATAGGGATGAGAAAGGTCCAAGGAATTTCACACAGCTTTCTAGGACTTGTCAGTCCCCAGTACTGCCTGCTTGTAGTAACTAGGAATACATTTCTTAGTGTATTTTGCCTTCTTGGGGGGTGATGAGATTTTAGGTGGAGATTTTTTGTGTCAAGGTTCATCTTAATAAATGGAGATGTTATTCAGGCATGCTCCCAATTCACTAAGAAGACATTTTGCTGTTGTCTAAAGGACTGACTGTAAACAGGACTTCCTCTGAGAACTGTGCTTCAGCTAGACCAGACCACTTCTTATCACTGAAAGCTGTATGATTGAGATGAAAATGACCGTGAGGAAAAAATCATAGAGGTATAGCAAAGGAAACTAATCCCAAGGTTTAAATACCTGATAAAATACAAGTTTTACTTCTAAATTTTGTTTTGGAATATTCTTTTCTATGAAATCAATGTTGCTTCAAATTTTACAGTGAAACAGTTGTATTAAAAAATGCCTTGATGATAAAAACCATAGGCAGGTTGGTGAGATTCAGAGTAACACTTTGAACTGAAAAGATACTAACCCTTCAGCTTTGTAAAGTGTGGCCTATGTTGTTCACTCCATAACGGATTAATTGTAATTTTTTATCAGGAACACATTTTCCATTTCTTTTCGTTCAAGGCAAGACATAGGTAGAAAAAGCTGCTTGCTTGCATGAAGATGGGTCTCTGAAGAATAAAAGTTGAATGCAAGGAAGAAATGGTGAATGGAGTTTTCAAATATTTTCTATTCATGTCTTTGTATACCTGCAGCTATGAGAAAAAAAAAAAAAAAACAAAGTGTATACTGTCTATTATGTACAATATACACCACACACCGTATTCTTAGCAGAAAAGTGTTGGTTTTTTTTCCTATCTACTTCTTAGTAATCACCTTTTATTGAAAGCAAAGGAAAGAAACATGCTTGTATAGAAATAGATCTAATGCAACAGTATATTACCTCTGGAAACAGGGTTAAGTCATAAAAGATATACTGCTTTGTAAGCAACATGCTTCATTCTATCCTACATTTTTTTTTATTGCACTGCCAGATTTTGTTCTATTCAGTTTTACTGGTGAGAATTCAGAATCATTTCCATTGTGACAATATTTCATCAAGTTTACAGTGGAGAAACTAGGATCGAAATGTAAACCCTATTTTTATTGCATTTGGCTAAGAAGAATGGAAACAGAAATGTGAAAGATCCAGAGAGATGAGTGAATAGTTTTCTGTAACTGCCAGGTGAGTCACCACACTGAACCAGCAGCGCACTCCCCTTATGTTCAGCACAGGCCAGCAGAAGTAACTGCAGAGAAGAGTTTGTTGGGTCTATAAACTGCTCTCAGAGAATATGAGATTCTAGCTCTCATTAGATACAGGCTGAAGTTGGAATTTTAATCCTATGAAGTACTGGTTTGTTTTATTTGATTATTATTTTCTTGGGGGGTTTGTGGCAGGTGTTTGTTTTCCGGGGGAGGACTGTTTTGTTTGCATGCTTTTCCACTTTTCCTCCTGTTTATTAGAATTCTTGTTCCCTAGACTTACAACTATCAGAAGTAAATGACATCTGCCCATCTCCCCACAGAAACTATCCCATGGGTGTCTTTGTATTGTATTGATTTCATTTACTTTCGCACTGTGCATGCGGGTACGTGAGCCTAATTGTGAGAGAGTTTTGGACACAAAAAGTCCTCAGAATGCACAATCCAGTTAAAACAAAAAGGCATTTTACTGTAATCTTCTTTCTTTCTTAGTATCTTTAACTTCCATATTTCTTTCACTATGCACAGGATTCAGAATTCTGTGTATATTTTAAAATATAAGAGGCTACAAGGAATTTCAGCTCTTCAGGGAGCAAGAAAAATGCTATGGCTCTGTCCAGACTCTACGTATCAAATATGTTGATGCTCACATCCCTTTGTGTTCCACCACCCTTTCAATGTGCAATTGTTTTCATGTTCCAGAATAAATACAGCTTGACAGAAGTAATATGATGTACTGAATTTTCTTCTAGGAAGGTTTTATATTCTTCTGTCTCTACCTCTGAACACAGAGTCCCAGTTTTTGAGTCTGAGTGAATCACCTGGAAATACAGTTGTGTATACACTGCTACTGGAATTGCCTACCCTGTGACATAAACAGATACAGTGCAGATTTAGAGCAGGTTTATTTGAGGATGGACTCCAACCAAAACACCCTGATTTTGATGCTGCCTTCTATATCTTAAAATTTCTGTCAAACTACTTTTACAAGTAGCGACTCAAGGCTTTCATGCAGCTATCACTCCCACTTCTCTGATAATACATTTACATTTTCCCTAGTATGGTACTAGTGTGAAGCACCACTGCTGGTCCCGAACACCAATATGTCAAAGTGACTTTCTACATTTTGGAGATATTTGATAGAGGCTGTATCAGCCATCATGTTATCACCTTCCAGAGATTACCAGAAAAGCAGAGGAAATGTCAGACTGAAGAGTATTTATCAAGTCATTCCAAGTCAAGTTTCTGTGAAAATGAATTATTATTTGTGCTACCAATTCAAAATATCAATTAATTTTCAAGCATGGTCAACAGCAAATCAATCATCTGTAACTTCATCCTAACTCTGAGTATAGCAAGGAATAGGGAAAGACAGCAAACCTACCTGCTGCAATGCTGTACAGAGGGGGAAGCAATTCCTTCCTGACCATTGGCATTTATTTGTTTGGTCCTTGGAAAACAGTTGTGCTTATCTCCATCTTTTAACTCTAGTTTTTGTTACTGCCCATACTAATAGTGTACATAATCTGATTCATTAGAGATCTAAAGAACCTTACTTTTGGTGTCTCCTGTTGCACTAAATTTCATTATAAGTCATATACTTTCCCCATTCCCTTTACAGGGTTGCAAATACATCGTGGTGGTAATGGTTTTAAACTAAAAACCGAGCAATTACGATTAGATATAATGAAGAATATTTAATGTGGGGTGGCAAAACAGTAGAACAGGTTTTACAGAAAGGTGGTAGACGTCACATCCCTTGAAATGTTCAAGATCAGATTGGGTGAGGGTCTGAGCAACTTGGTCTATTTGATGATGAATTTACACATCTCAGGGGAGTTGGACAAAATGACCTTTAAAGGTCCCTTTCAACATGAACATGATTCTATGGTTCTACGATAAGTGCTTTTTACTAGAGAAGAGGTTTGATCTGCCTGTGTTTATTACTTTGTTTTTAACCAGGCTGCGAATACATCCTCTAAATCTCTAAGAGGATGTACGAAGTGATCATTTTTTTTCACGTAATAAATATTTCTTTGTTCCTTCTATTTTTGATTTCCACTTAAAGCCACTCTAACCATTGTCTCAGCACAACCTGAACACAAGTCTCCTTAAAATCTTCAATCAAACATCCATTTTGACATGGCTTTGGAAAACAAGATACTAAAAAACAGTCACAGTTCATAGTAACATAGTCAAACATATATGAGATTCATCACCTGGGAAGAGAAAATTCTAAAAAATCCTCTGCACTTATGTACAAATGCAGGAAGCAGGTAAAGGGGAAAGAAGATATTTCTAAGTGATTGTTTCTGGAGTGAGGATAAAGGTTGTATTATATATTTAAAAACACAAATCTGAAATACAGATGGGTGAAGACCTTAGGCCCCAGTTAGGATGCAGTCAGCTATGTTCTAGGTAAGAAATGGCACATGAAACACATAATAAACACATAATAAACAATCATAGGAAAACCAGAACAGAAGAACATTTGAAAATAAAATAGCACCCTTTCAAAAGTCAGTCATTCAAACAGGGTTATTCTGGTATATACAAGCCAGTCTTAATTCTCCCCCTACCCACCTCCATATAGTCATACTATTAATAGACAACTTGTCTTCAAGCACTTCCAACAGTTCCACGTGTAGCAGGGTCCCATGTAGTTTTCTCTAAATATACTGCTAATTGAATTACATCTCCACTGAGAGTCTCTAAAGCAAGCAACCAGCAGCTAACAGCCCGAACTTCCCTGGAGTGTAACTCAGGAGTACCAAGCAGTTTTTTTAGGGAGAGAGGTGACACCAGATATTTTCTGCACAGTCCATTTATTTCTGGTTCTGTCATTCTCTGGATTTGTTACTTAGAATAAAAATTTAACTCTAGTTCAGGAAAGTTTATGATAATTATGTGAAGGTGTTTTTGTATTTGACATGATAACCAAACAGTGTTCCATAAGGTTTTTAAACTCTCTTAAATTCAGAATAATTTATTTTGTCTTTTAATGGCAAAATTTCCCTTTAAAAAACTACTAAAAAAATGGTATACTCACAATTCCTTCACAAATATTGGTGAGTGTGTCTTTAATACTTTATTTTCATCACCGCATCCAATATTATTGAATATGTTAATGCTATATAAACAGTGAACTTTTGTAATAGTTTTAATTTCCCTTAAAAGCTTTTAGGGATCTATCTGTAGTATCTCTGATCAAAGTCCTGTCTTTTGACAGACATTATTTAATTTACATAGTGTGCTCATAAAACTTAATTACATTACCATATTTTTTGTGTGTGGCCTTTTACAGTTCTTCCCTGATCAGATTGCTATGGGCCTTTATACAGCTATTTTTTTTTAATTGTTTTAATGTTTAAAAATTATACAGATATGATAGCATCACGGAAAGATGATGGCATCAGTGATAGCCTGAAAGAAAATAATTGTAAATAGCAAAAAAATAATGTAACTGGGATTAGGCTGAAAAAATAATCAGGAGCCTACATAAAATCTGTTTTCAGGATACATAGCAATATATAAGGTGCCATTTGTTTACTAGGACCAGCAATTTCAAGGAGTCCATGATCCTAATACAGAAGACTGGTTGGGTCTCCAGACTT
This sequence comes from Rhipidura dahli, assembly GCA_013399225.1. NCBI lineage: Eukaryota > Metazoa > Chordata > Aves > Passeriformes > Rhipiduridae > Rhipidura > Rhipidura dahli. Next base: position 61,519 of record VXAC01000785.1, on the reverse strand, counting down.
GTTTTTCCCCTGTGTGACCTTATATACATCACAGTAGCTCAACTTTAATAAGGAAATTCTCATTTTAGGTTCTTCTGCTTTGTGACTCCCATAGGTGGTTGATGTCTAAGAATCTTGACTGTGGAGAGAAGTCATAATTCAGCACCCTCATTCACTGTCAGCTGCTGTAGGCACATTCAGGTATTTCCAGGTCTCTATAGCTCAGACATATTTTAGTCCTCAGGGCTGAGCTCTGAGCTAGGCATATGAACTGAACTGCAGAAATCCTTTCACTCCTGGCAGATTTCTTTATGCAAGGACAATCTTTCTGAGTGTGCAGCTTTGCCCTGTCCTCTCCTAGCTGGTGCTCACCTTCTTGCCCTCACACCTCTTACACAAGATTCCTCTGCAACTCCTCTGTAAAACAAGTCATAGTCTTGTCCAACACCACCACCTCTATTTGAAAACTGTCTTTGAAACAATTTAAACACTGTAGTTTAACTTCTAGGAAAATATCCTTCTGTCTTCTACAAAAATTACTCTCAAGGCAGTCACCATCTTCTCATTTCACTTGAATTTAGCAGCTCCTACTAGGACTAAGGACCTAAACATGAGTGCAGATGGGAGAGTAAACTCTTAAGACTGTCCAAAACACTAAATTTGTGTTTTACTTAACAGAAAGGATTTCAAAAGAGAACGAGCTAATAGCTCCAAGCACATCTTCACAGCCAATAGCTGTAACCTACTCTTTCTGTGCACAATAGTTTGCGAAGACTGATTTTGTTTTATCAGCATACTGGAAATACATTGTAATCTGCACAAATGGTGAACAAATCTATATTTCTATGTAAAAATACTCAATTAACCTAACCCTCTTAAAATGACAGATTTTTATATATAGGTAAGGAAAGAGAGCAGTTCTGAAAGTGATGGAAGAAGAAGCATTCCTATGAGGAAGTTCTTATGTGGTATTAACTTACCTTGTCTTTTTAAACATCCTCATATGACTGCATTTGGTGGAACTTTAATGAGCAGGTAGAAGAGCTCTTTAAACTGGCTCAGAAGAGACAGTTTCATCTTACACCCTTCACATGTTTTCAGCTGAGGGGCTGAGCCTGAGGTTAGACTGAGGATGAGAAGGCTATACATATGAAGAAGCTGGTCAGAGATTCCTTTGATACCTGGCCAAGACTCAAGAGAAAAGAATGAAAATTAGCTGCATCTGTCAGGACAAATTCCATATGTGCTGTGCTTAGGTCGCAAGAAAAGGGCGCATCCCTAGAAACAAGTTCCTCAGAACAGGGGACAGAAGTGCCTCTATGGCATCTCATCATCTTATTTAATAGTTGCCAAAAGGCCAATTCAGCTTTTAGCATATGGCAGCACAGCCCTGTGGCTGCACTAAGTTATGGCTGTATCCTTACTTCCAGCAGCTAGGAATTACTAGAGCATAGAGAGTTATTGGCTATCTCCTTTTCTGCAGTAATTAAGGTGGAGAAATATTTCATAGGGAGTTTCTAAGGGATATTTCTCATGGACTACATCTGCTGGGTAAAAGAAGATGAGTTGTGGTATCTTATGTGGAGATCCCTAGTTTCAAAATATAGGGAAATATGCCAAATTAGAATGTGTCACAGCCGTGCAATATCAAGCAAAACCAGGCATGAAGCATAGTTCAGATATCCCTTTTTCAGCAGTTCTCTTTCTTTCAACAGAGAAAAAAACCCCATTCTTTATATGCAGCACAGAGCCCAGTCCATTCAATGACATCAGGAAAAACATCACATTTACATTAAAAGTTCTCTATTTCACTAGAACAACTGAAAGAATGCCAAGTAACACTATATATGCATCACCTCAAATTAAGTGTCTTGGCAAGGTTGTTAATCGTGCAATTCTGTGATTAGTAGAAATGAAGTGTAGGTTACCATCCATCATTTTAATTCAATACATGAAGCATATCCAGACACATACAGATACTTCAGGAAGCCAAGCCATTTATTTCAAAATGAATTACACCCATCATAATACAAAATAAAAAATTCTGAAAAGCTTAATTCCTCTAGGAAATACATATGAAAAGAATAGCATGGGCTGAATGATGAAACAGTGCACAACAGTCCCAGTGTGCGACTGTGTCAAGAACCCCTCAGCTCTATTTCATACTGATGCCTTAAGAGGCCACCTAAAAACAGAGACCAAGCAGGAGTAAGGGAATAAAGGTGGGTGTTTATTTGAAGGACCTTCAATGTACACCTCAGGAACCAGAGGCTGCTGCCAAAATGGACCCCAAGATGGACCCCAGGTCACGAGTTCTTCACACCTTTATAGGTTTGGTTCATTTGCATAGCCAGGGTTAATTCTCCAATTAAAGCTTCAGTTTAATGATGTAATTCCCCTCAGCTTGCCCCCCTTTCAGAGGCTTTTGGTTTACACTTTTTGGTCCCAGGACGGTCTGGGTGTCCTTGGAGAGCAGGCTGGGAGAGGCTTTGTTATGACTGCTCAGCACGAGAGAGCAGAAATGAACAGGCTACAGGAAACCTCAGAGTTACACACTGAGCAGTACAGGATTTTGGAAAATATAAAAGTTAAAACCTAAGGCATCAATACCTTCAGGCAGCACCTCACCCTTCAGCACAGTGCTACATTTACATAACTACACTCACAGAAGCTTACTGGACAGAACAGCAAAAGGATGGACTGAGCACAAAGTGTGATGCTGAATCCAGAAGACGCAGTCAATTGAGATAATATCTAATCAGAAGGGATTTTATAAGAAGGAAGGAGGTGTCTTTACCTGTCCTCTGGAATTCTATGCAATGGGAAAATTCAATCAAGCGTAAGCAGGTTATAAATGTGGTCTCCCAATATAGAGACCTTTTTTCATAGGGTCTGAAACTCAGCTCTGAGTACAACACAGGGATTCGAGCTGCTAAAGTACTACTGATGATCACACATATGTGTGGGTGAGGGTCCGTAGTGACACAGAGTCCCCAGCAGGTGCAAAGGAGAGCTGCCTTACTGCAAAAACCCGGCCTTTTCAAGCACTTAGTCAGTGGACAGTTTACAGAGTTTTAAGGCATAACAAACATAATTCAACCAACCACCAGACACCACGATGTGGGCATGCAATGGTTATATAACATGTTTTTCTACCCCTAAATCAGCTGTGTCTCTTTCCCACAGTCCTTTTCTACTCAGCCAAAATAATAGGCCTGAGCCATGATTCTACAAAGGCAACAAGGCCTTCATTTTTTAAGGTTTTACCTATATTCAACAGATATGGTTCATTTAGTAATTAGTTTTCAACATGAAAAAATGCTGGCAGTTAAAATCCTGAGTTCCCATACTGAGAATTACAGTAAGTATGTTTACTGATTAATTTAGGTAAGTGAAAGGACAGTGGCAAGGGAAACCAAGTGACAGAATATAAAACTAAGGAGTGATGGAGGTAATTAACAAATCCAAGTGGCTAATGAAAGTAACAACAACTTATCTCTTAAGCACTCAACTCCAGGTTTGGCTACTGCACCATAGAAAAGGAATATTAAAATGTATTTGAAATCAGGAAGTTCTGACAGCAGGAAACAGATGTGCTTAGAGATACAGAAAAAATGCTGTGAAATATAAATGCCAATGAGAACTGAACTTTGGAGAAATTGAACTAGAAAGGAAGTGTAAGGTGTTCTAAACAATCAAATGTTAGTATGTAAAAAGAAAAAGGAGGCTCTGTTTCACTTCCTCATTCAATAATCATAAATCTTGAATACAGCCAGACAATATTGCCTACATTTAAAAATAATCAATTGCTTATTCCCAGCAATGCTCAAATAGTTGACAGCACTCATTGCAAAGAGCACAACCAGAGTCAAAAACTTACCAAGTCAGGGGAGAATTGAACTTGAGATGAAAAAGTAGAGAAAAAATATTGAAGATTAAAACATCCAGCTTAAAGTACAACTGCTACTACTACTACTGCTACTGCTACTACTGCTGACTACTGAGCATAGAAATGTTCCACTAATTATTAACATTATGAAGGAGATGTGTTACAACTGTTTCTGACACAATTGTTATTTTGCAGAAATTTTACACTGAATTATTTTGACCTTTGATTTAATACATTTAATACAAGTAGTATTTGTAAAAAATTCTGCTTCTGTTACTTCAATTTAACTGAAGAGAATAAAGCTCTTTTGAGATAATGGCCTAATGTGTTGATGTTTTCTATTGTCACACTCTTCCTAGAACTGATCTTCCATATCAGATACAACTGTATTTCACATGTAGTTAAGTCCAAAAACTATTTAATTTTCATCATTATGATGATTCTTAGGCTTAATCAGATTTTATACTTTGACAGTCTGTCCAAAGAGATATTTAAGATGAGAGGGCTTCTTTGAATTTAATAAAGACTCAGACAAAACTGGAGATCTGGACACCTTTTGCTGTCTGAAAAGTCAAAAAATTAGATGCATGAGAAGTTGTCACTATTTTCTTCCTAAAAGCAGTCTTTCAGGGAGCAATAATCCTGCACTGGATGTAAGGAGCAGGTAAAACCAGGATGATAGGTATGTGCGACTTTTCCAAATCTGAACTAAATTATTATTGTGGGTACTTATTTTATGCTTATTCAGTAGATTGCTATTTATCTACTTTATTCATTAATTTTACTGGAGATAGCACTCTCCGCTTACTAATTTGTATGAGCCAATAAAACTTCCACAAAAATTGTGTGTGACTAGTCAGCATGGCTTCATTGTCTGCTGGAATGAAATGATCCTCTGAATTGTGTTTATATCACACTGATGATAGAGCAGGAAGTTAAATTGCAATAAGTGAGTCATTGATTGCTCATATTTGCTTTAAGACTTCTTGGGAAATGTACTTAGCAATATAACCATTTACTTTGTGGATCTCCAAAAATTATGCTATTTATTATAACTTTAAAAAATAGTACCAGGGAATTAGAGATTAAATATCTCTTGCTAGCTTTCTAAATTTTACATTTTAAGAAGTACATTAAGTTTGAGATATTAAGTAAGTCTCAGCAGGAAAACAACTAATACATAGTCTAAAAAGTATTTTCAGAGCTTTACTGCTGTGCTTTTGAGTGCAGAACTGAGTGATTCCAAAGGAAAAAGATAACACAAGAGGAAAAAGGGCAAGGTGGAGAGATTAAAAGATGACTGAAATTTAAATTAGGCTGTTGAGAACAAGAGGTCCATTTGTTGCTCAACTATTTGAACATTTTGAGAGGCTGAATTCCATCAATGGCAAAAAACCAAATGTCTTAAAATTCTTAGTTCTTGTGCAGCACAGAGCTAGAATGAATCTGATGTTCAGCATTCTTTTTCTTTTACAGACTGGGGCACTAAAGATATTTCAGTAATTTCAACCACTTTGTTTAGAAAGTGATATTGTAGTAAATAGCTACTACGGTACTTGTAATAATAAATAAATTAAGTGTAGAATTTAGTTAGAAACTATTAAGAAAAAACTTTTTGCTGAAACTTTGTAATTAATGAATTTAAGACTTTGTGATAACTGTTATATATAAATTTAAAAAACCCCGAATGTTTTAATGTTAAGGAAGCATGGCTTTAAAATTAAAACTATGTTACAAGATCATTTTCCATATTGCTTTTGTATAATTCTTGAAACTTGCTACATTCAAATTTCTCAGATAGTGAACATCTACTAAGTGTATTAAAATGCAGTTAATACACATCTTAATTTTTTTTCTTTCAAGTTCATATTAGATGGAAAACTAACATACTCTCCTCATAAAAGTGAGAGCTATGTAAGAATGAACTGGTTTTTAATACAGAAAATATGATGCATTTATATTCTAGTCAGCTTAGCAAATTTTTAATCTGTTCGAGGTTGTTTTACTATTAGAATTGTGTCGCTACTGAAGCACACCTTCAGGAAAAGACTAACATATCCTTGAACAACTCTTCATAAGGATTTGTCCTTGGGAGAGCACATGCAGAGGTGTCTCAGCTCACCCAGCAGCTCACAAGGACTCTGGCAAGACACAATCCTGCACCACAGATGTCTCTGCAGGTTGAAGCCAGCAACTGGAAGGTGACACTGTTATTGTTTCTCCTGTGATGAGCACGACCTCACGACCCATAGAGTTTGATCCAAACTTCTAAGTCCATGGCAAAAAAAAAAAAAGGGAAAATGAAAGACAAAACTTTTTGTTGATTTCAATTAGTCTGCATTTCTTAATTTTTATGATGATAATCTTGACAAAAATTCTTGAACTTCTAATTCTTAAAGAAAAAGACATATTTCCCCCATATTGAATACATGATCAAGTAGCATGTTCAGGTTATTCCAAAAAAAAAAAAAAAA
>VXAC01000785.1:17883-55144 GCA_013399225.1 Rhipidura dahli | reverse complement strand
AAAAAAAAAAAAAAAGAGCAATGTCTACTCCTTTTCCCTACGGAGGACCTCAAATCTATAAAAAATTTCACCTACATTGACAATGAAGAATCAATAAACAAATTACTATCAAGTTTAAAACTTCACTTAAGCTGCCCTTTAAAAAAAATGCATTGCCTGAAAAAGTTTTGATGCAAGATAAGACTGCAAGAAAAAATTAGGGAACACACTTACTGTTTCCAGTTTTGTTTTATTAATTTGAAGATTTCTGTATCAAAAATATGTATGCATTTCTGGAGCACACAGAACAGTAGAATTTCTATTTTTTTGTAATAATTAAAATATTTTATAAGAGTAGTGTTTTATTTAAACATCTAATTGTTTTTTTGGTATCCATTTATGTTCTGCCTGAGATCAAAGTGCAGTATAATACAGTAAATGCCAGTAACACTCAATTATGTATGATGAACAGATTACTGGAGCTACTAATTTCTGACATTCCTTCCCTTTTTTGTTTTTTAAGGAAGTTAAGCAAATTCATCACAAAGACATAAACTCCTCTTCCTCAAGTAGCATTTTTGTTCACTAAATTAAGTAGCTAAACAATCTTTGATAGTCTTGACAAATGACTGATCATCTCAAAAAAATTGAAAACTTTAGCTATGTTTTCCTTCTCTGCATGACTTTATACTGTAAAATGTTATGAATTTACTGAAGGGTCATGAAGCATTCCCAAAGAACATTGGGCTAATCTGTAAAACAGAAACTGGTAATAAGGACAGTTTCCGTATGACCAGATGGGATTATTTTGCATTGCTTTCATGTAATACAAAATTATTTGTAGTTTACAAGGAACAGATAAAGAGCTCCAAAGGAACAGCTCCCGATAATTTCAAAAAGGATTTCTAAAATACAATGCTGGAATTAATTATACAGATTTTTCTAAATCCTGGATTCTGACCAATGTACATGACACATTTCGTCTTTATGGGAAGCCAGAAGTTTTAAATTACTCCAAAGAGTTAAAAAGGTGTTCTCTAAAGAAACATGGGATATTCATGTGGGCACCAGGTACTGCATGAAGTACCATTACTGAACAGAAGTAGTTTATACTGGTCTGCAAACCTGTAGAGTATTATGGCACAAAGCTCTGCTACTCATCTGTGTCATCTATCATATTTTGACAAGAAAAAGTGCTCAGTTTTTAATTTATTTCTGTCCAGCCCACTTCTAGACTCTGTGGAACAAGTTTGACTCTCTAGATAAAGTTGGACCAAGTGGATGAAGCAGACATAAACCCCTTCTCAGTTATAAAAAATACATATTTCCTGATATGGAGTAGGAAAAGCCAGTGGTTAACCTCCAGGCCCATTCCAGATAGCAATACACTCCTTCTCATCTCTATTTAGTTGTCTTTGTGTGGCAAGTTATTCTGATCAACTGCATAGAGGTAATGTCAGGCACTGCTTGACTTTTAATGACTTACACCTCCTTACTGAATCTGATGGCCTAGAAAAGAAGTCTTTGTACTAGCACAGAAAAGTCATCACATAAAGTAATCTCTCTGCTCTGTTTTTCGTATGAGATCATTTCTTTCTCCAAGACCTCAATGACACCACAAGTCAATGCAGATGAATGAAATAGATGGAGATGAAAAAAGAAAAAAATCTGCTCTGGGAAATATTTCTATGCTTGATTTTTTGCTTTCTATAGAAGTACCCATTAAAATGTATAAATCCCATAACTTGCAGATTTCCTCTTTTTAAACATTAGTTCTTAGGTGTAAAGAAGAAAGAACAGATTGCAAATTAAATCATAGGTAAGCACTGACATACTGTTGGAGTAATGTTCAACATGGATGAGTTTTCTCTATAGATGTACAAATTCAGTGTCAGTTGATCCATCTAAAATGTCCTCATGCCTCAACAAGAAAACAAAAGCAGCAAGCTGTGGCAATTGAAATGACTGCAAAGTTAAAACAGCAGACACATCATTTGCAACCTACATGGCTCTGCATACAGAATGTTTATATAGTACAGCAACAGAGAAAGTCACACAGCTGAAGCAGCAGGAATTGAATGCAAGCTGCCCACATCAGAGAAATTGAGTTAAATGACTGAAACTGGTTTATATTAACAGAATGGCAATATCCATGTTATATCTTACACATCCATTGTAGCAAGTCTATCTGAGAAGACAATTATGGAGAATAAAATAGCCTATTCACCCAGTGCTGGTTACCTCTGGTAGGGATGAGCTCTGAAGTACTTTGACTGGCACAGTGGAAGACCTTAACTTGTCTGTTATTCTCTGAGTACTGCTCTGTTTACTGTTCCCCTGAGGTCCTCAGCTCTGTGTCCTGTTTCTCTGAACTCCAGAACACATGCTAGAAAAACTTCATTCAGGTCTTGAAATCAGTTTCTAAGTTTCATATTGGGATAACTAAGGAACTTTACCTAAGGTATCACTGCTGTACTAAGGATTCTTGAGACAATGGTCAGACAAGGAACCAGGAACTTCTGCTAAGCAAACACCCAGAAGCCCAGTATTTTTTATCACAGGAAGTGAAGAACTCCTAACAAAAGTAGCAGAACTACTTGTGTCAACAGTGTTAAATGGATGTAATATAGGAAGAAGACAAGGACTGATCTCAGTCCCCTCTTAAAAATTAGATACATTAGTGTACTGGTTTGAGACAAATTTGGAGGAAAATGTTTGAAATGAACATCCCTCTGTTAGAAGTCAGATTTCAGCCGCCCCTCCCGCACTAGGTTCGGAAAGAAATTCCTCAGAGGAAAATGAAAAAACCTATTTATTTAACAAACAGAGTGCACGCAGGCACAGAAAAAAGAATTAATAACATTAAACAATAAAGCCTCACGCTGTGGAGAAGAAACCTGGGTAGAATTCAGTCCTTTCTGTGGGTGTGGCTCTGCCCTCTCTGGAGCTGGGGTTTGGCGTGGGCCCCTCTGGGCCATGGCATGGGGCCTTCCAGTGATGGTGTTCTGGACTAGAGCAGAACACACCCAAAAAAGGTTCTTGCCTCAGTTAGCAGGCTAGCTAAAAAGCAAAGTTAACTCTCCGTCTCTCTCCCGAGAAAAGGAGCTGAGCGCTGGGGGAAAAGCAGGAAGGTGCTTTCCTTGGTTCTGTAGCAGCAGCAATGTAGGGTTAGGGTTAGGGCAGGGAAGTGTGTGTGTCCTTGGGCACAAACCACTCTGAAAAATTCACCTGGCTTCTCTCCCCCCTCTCCTGAGAAACACCTTAATGACACAGGAAAGCACAGGATTCATGTCTGGCATAGGACAGATGATAGGGAATACAGTAGCATACAGTCACCCCAGGACAATTAGCTTTTATTTTTAGGAGATGAGGAAGTAAGTAACTGCAGAATATATTTACTGAAAATATTAATTAAAAGCCTAATATGCTTTCGTATGGAAAACCTATACACATAAGGAACATTACCATAGCATCTTTTATGTTGAAGTCAGTCAGATAATAATTTCATATGCAGAAACTCCTGATTGATTTGACCATAAAATAAGCTTTTTCTTCAATAAAGAATGACAAAGTTGATAAGAATCTGTATTTACATATGCATATATATACATACTTTCACAAACATAAAACAACAGAGAGCAAAAAAGGGAAAAAAGAAAAAAGACTTGATAATTCTACCTCAATATGCATAGATACCATCAGACTAGTAATATGAAAATAAAAACTAAAAGAAAAATACAGAGTTCTACAGAAATAGGGGCTGACCTGAAATCTGCACACAGATCCTGCAAACAGCATGGAGCTCACTCCAGGTTCACTGCACAGTGAAGAAATAACATGCTCACACACTAAGGCTTCTCCACTTTGGTCTGACTGAAGGGAAGAGCACATGAGACAACATCATGTCTTACCAGCTTTATCTGCACAGACAAATCCAGTTGCCTCTGCACAGATAAACAGTTTCAGTGATGTAGGATAAACCAGTTTCCTTTGGTAGTTCTGCTTTCCCGTTGGTTCCCACTGAATGAAGAACACAGGCTGTAACTAGAGCACCAACTCTGAATTTTGTTGAAAAGCATATAGTTTTTAATACAACTGGCACAAAGTGCACACAGAGGAAAAAACAATATTGTTCTGGTCTGAAACTATCGACCTATGTTAAAAAATAGAGTTCTCTCATCATTGTGACCTTGAAGACCTGGGCAAAAGTCTCGATCTCAGTAGGTGGTGTGGTTTATCCCCAGCTGGCAACTAAGCACTCACTTTCCTCCAGTGGGATGAGGGAGAGAATTGAAAGGGTAATAGTAAGATAACTCATGGGTTGAGACTAGAACAGTTTAATAATTAAACTTAAAGTAATAGTAATAGTAGTAGTAATAATAATTATAATAATAATAGTGATGATGATGATAATAATAATAATATGCTAGCCACCAACAATTCGATGCCCAGACATTTCCTGGCCAGCTTTTCCCCTAATTTACATGCTCAGCATGATGCCATATATCATGGAATATCCCTGTGGCCAGCAAGGGTCAGCTGTCCTGGCTGTGTCCCCTCCCATCTTGTGCCCCAAAGCCAACTTTCTTGGCAGCTCAGCGTGAGAAACAGAAACATCCTTGACTGAGTGTAAGCACTGCCCAGCAGCAACTAAGCCATCAGTGTGTTATCAATGTAATTCTCACCCTGAACCCAAAAACCAGCAGTGTGTACCTCCTAATAGAAGGAAAACTAACTCTGTCCCAGATGAAACCAGGACAGTAGGGGACCACTGTATTATACCACTATAAAAGCAATGTCTACATTGTGTCTAATGTAGTTTTGAGTTTCACTTTGAAGACAATACTGTTGATAACCTTATTCTCAGATGTGTGTAAGCACACACATGCATATATATGTTGATATTGTGTTATAATATGAAGACACAGTTCTCTAGGAGGTTGCATTCCTTCTTCAAATACTGGACATCAGAGAAAGTCCAACATCTTTGCTGCCAAACCTGAATCTCTCAGGTGAGCATGGACTTTGTCCAAAAGCTGAAACAAAATTATTTTTATGTTTCCTGATCAATTCCCAAGTGGAGCTGTTCTTCAAAGTATGCTTTTAAGGAGGGAAGGAGAGAAGACTTCATATCTGTGTCAAGAAATTTTATCATAAGATAGAACATACAAGATTTGTGTAAGAGCATATGGCTAAAGACACAACTCATTTTTTAAAGGATTTGTCACTTGTGTGAACAAGATTCATAATCCTTAAATATCACTTGATACAGACAGAAGACAGGAAATCCTAGCTGAGACTCAAGAAAATATGTAGTATTAATGTATTAGGCTTTTTCATCTATTTCTATGGTCTTTGCTTACTGCAAACAAACTTAAGAGAAATGTCAGGCAGCCACAGAGCCTGTCTCCACACTAAAACTACAGCAAAGGTGCAAATATTAACTTTAGTTATTCTTCTGGGTGCTGGCACAGACTACAACAAGCAAGGATCATCCATCACATCCATCACATCATTTTTGTTCCCAGAGAAAAACCTAAGTAGTTCTTCAAAGAAAGCAATTTTGAGGTAAATGCAAGCAAAACAAATCCCTAAGCAGGTTTCAGAACAATTATGTTAGACAAAAAAAAAAATCTAAGTGAGTAAGAAAATGCACTACATAGCTGTTTCCTTAATTCATTTAACATGCCAATAAAATGGAAATTTTAAGAGATTCAGTGGTGAACAGTTTGTCCTGTGCAGAACTGTTCAAGGGCTTGACCTTCAATCATCTAATTAAAGTCAGGAGGATATCACTGATGATAATCATCATGTTTGCCACTTGCTGTGTATAGCATCTTCCATACAAGGATGCCAAAAATTCACAAATATCAGTTAATTGCTATTCCCACCATTTCTCTCACAGACTGTTATTAGCATCATATTCTTATATAATTCAATATTTTATACCCATTCTAAGTTACCTATAAGTACTCTAGGTTATTAATTTTATCACCATGCAACCTCAGTTAGCAAAACACCACAGAATATATCAAACATTTTTAGATTACTGGAAGCATTAGTCAACAGACTTTGAAAGCTACTCTCAGGATTTCCAAATGTAGGTTTCAGGGGCTGAATTTGCCTTCTAGTATACTGGAGAAATGTTCAGAATCAGTGAGCGGTTTCATTTGGAGAGTAAAATCATTTATCATTTGTATTTAAACACTAAATAGAGTTTTCATTAATTCTTATGTTTACTGAGCAATAACTAATTTTGCTTAAAGTTTGCAAAATAATTATGTGACTTCTTTTTCTCTTCTCACAAATCCCTCCTACTTTTTCTGGAAGATTTCTTTTGTGCCCTTCCAAAATAAGTGCAGAGATCAGATTTCTATGAGCCTGGGCTCCAGACTGACACCATAATCAGAGGACCTGGAAGATGGTATTTCAGGAAAATGATATCTTTGTGAAATGGATATGATCCTGATTCAAGACACCAAAACAAATCTGAATCACTGCATTAACTAGATTAATGTGGCTTCTGCTGGAGCCACATATGCACACATAGTAGTTACATATCCCCATATCCAGTTGTCTCCTCTCAACCTCCAGAACTACCTTTTGGGTATCCAGATGTGATTGCTCTCCTTTTTCTTTTCCCTGTAACTATGTTCCATACTATTCTCAGTACCAGGGAATGTTGTCCTTCACAAGAAACAAGGCCATACTATAACCCAGCTGTCCAGCCTGCAGCATCATATGAAAGCTTGTCCTGTTTGTTCCTCTTTTTGAAAAAGTTACGTCAAACAATCATGCTCAGGACCGTGCACTTCTTAACTCCACTTCTAAACAAACCACATGGTTTGGGAAGGGGACATCTTGACTGTGAACTTTCTGTTTCATAGAAAGAGTTCCCCCTCTGTAGCAGGTTCACATGGTTTGGATGAATACTGTTACACACTGCCTCTGCAGGACCTAAAACTTTGTGATGCGTGAGCAATTCTGTGAACCTGTCATGAAAGTCTGTCCACACCACTGGAAATGTCAATGTAGAGAGACCACTGAAAATAAGCCCTGCATTAATATTTGTCTAAAACACAGAGAGACTACTGCTAAGCCACATATGATTTAGGCAAACACAGAACTCCATATTGTTCCATTAAAAAAAAAAAGAACATACTAATACTAGTTTTAGAAATTTCAGTGCTCTGTCATTTCAATCGAAATGCATTTCAATCGAAATGCATTTCAGATTCAGACAAAATTAGTTTATCCTGATGCTTGGGGTGAAGAAAAATTTATTAACATACAGAAAAGGAATTATGTTATTTCAGAACCTCAGTCTGTTTGTGTAGGTCTAACAGTGGTATTTAAGGAGAGAATGAAAAAACACAGCAAATGTACATGATATTGCATGTCAAAGACAGTTTTTTGAGCACACAGCTCTCCAACCCTGTAACTTTTCAACATCTCTGCATATCAGTGAGACACATAATTGAATATATTTTGTGACTGATTTGGCAAAACAGTTTGCAACATCTTCTGCATGCTCTGATTTCTTTGGGCACCTTCTCACTTGCCTTCTTGCTGTTGTCATAGGCAATATTACTATTTAAGATGTAGCTTTTGTCCTTTGGATTGCCAAGAGAAGATTTATAAACAGCTAGCTGTGAAAAAAGAAAAGTCTGTATCAGATATTTATGATTTTAAGTTGGAAAAGAAGTTCTGCACTACTGCTGAAGTATTATTGGTGATTAGGGTACCATCAGGCCAGCAAATGCTGTAGCTGTGTCCTCAACATATCCTTATTATCCCTCAAAGTAATTTGCAAGCAACAGGTATAGAATACAGCTCCAGAACACTGGAGGTGAGCTCCTTCAAAATGTGCTTTTTTCCAGCCACAGAAGGGACCATCCAAACACCCACCATCTCAAAGGGAAATGCTTTCTTTGACATCTAAGGCCCTCAAAATATTCATAGTATGAGAGCAAATTCCACTCTGTAATAGGACCTGCCCTGAACTTTCAACAAATATAGGCCTAAATGCCTTCTTTGCTAGCTGATCTTAAAAGGTCCTTGAAGACTGGATGAAACTTGGCACTCAGTGCATCACTTCTCCCACACCCTCTTTTTTATAGTTGGCTTGAACTTTCATTGCCATGTAGTCCATGTAGCCTCACACTTGAAAGAAGTGTGTAGTCCATGTGGAAGGGTGAACTGCACTGAGAATTTGTTTCTTGTTTCTATGAAAACACATTCAAAATGAAGTCTTGATGTTTAACAAATATATTTGAACCTGACTTCATTTAAAGGGTTTGTAGAGAACTTATGCACCAGTGCAATCAACATCACAAAAAGTCACGAACAGTATTTGTTTCATTTAAAGTTTACAGGATAAATTTAGCCTCTGTTAATTATTTTTTCCTAGTAATAACACAACTAAGCTTCTTTGTCTAAACTCATGTACAGCAGAGTGTTAAAAATTTTAAAGGCCATAATTACTTTACATTTGATTAATGGTGGGCATGCCAGCCTTTTAAATAGTTTAGTATTTGTGTCACTAAATATATTATCATTACAGTAAATTTGACTGCTTCTTACTTAGTTCTTCTAAAATGCTTGCTTTCCATACACAAACCACTGAAAATTTAAATAGACTTGGAAAGGATTTGTGCAGCTCAGAGCTGAAACTTTCTAATGGCTTTCCCTCCATATTGCATCCTACATTGACTAAAAACTCACTGTGGCTAGGTAAGAAGAGTCTGTTTGAGTCTTACAGAGGACTGCAAAGGTTCTCAGTTTTCTGGTGCAGAATATAATTTTTCTTTAATGTTTTAGAATGTAATATTGCACTGATGATTTGGGAATAAGAGAAAAATTGTTTCATAGGTCTGGCTGGATAGATATTGATGCTATCACCTTTTCAATTCATTATTGCCACTTAGCTAGGGATTAACAGACGATCTGTTGGGAAGACACAGCACATCTTACTACTACCTCTGAAATGAATTTAAACTAACCTTTTCTACATTAACCAACATTGCACTACCAATTACAGCACAGTACCTCTAGGGGCTTTTAAAACTTCCAGTCAGATACAAGAACACCTCAGTTTGCTGCTTCAATTAACTGAAAACCAAGGTTGCTAACAGGAAAACAAGAAATGTCTGGTTCAACAGGTTTGTCCACACTGATGCAACTTTCACACAGGTATGTCAAAATTAAATCTCTATCAACCAAATGTAATTGCTTTTCCATGGTAAATGTTATAATTTAGGCTGATACCTTTACATACAGTCAAACCAGTACAAACACAATTAAGAGTAACCCCATGTATTTCAATACAATATAATTTGTGTAAAGCCAAAGTTTTTAGCTATGATCTGAAAAAGCTTGCATATATTTTGCAATTCTAAATTCTGCTAAAAATGTTAATATTAACAGTTTGCCATATTTAACCCAGGTAAAGACTGAAAAAGGAAAAAGACTCATTAAATTTTGTTAGTCAAAGAAGTTGTGTGGATAGCAAAAGTGAAGAACTTACAGTTCATGACAAGAATAAATCCAGCTATTCAGAAACTCTTGGAGAAGGAAAAACCTCCAAGTGATTCAAGCTGTTCTGTAAATGAAAGGTAGCACTGTTTTGCTTTTTTGGAGACACTAATTTCTTCTCTAAGTTGATCATTTGCTGTGAAAATCATCAAAAACTAAAAGTAATGTCTCAGTACTTATGCGTATGTACTAGTCCATATGGAGTACTGTAGATTTGGCAATATTAGTGTGTTAATAAAAGAGAATATTAAAAAAACTCACACTTTTCTTTTTCATTTATTTCTCTAGTTCAACTTCTTCAAAAGCCTTTTTTTGCTTGTTTCTTCACCTGTGGGTTTCTTTGTGATTCATGAGTATGTGAATTGATTTCAAATCCAATGTTATTAAGTAAAGTGATCAAAGTGCAAGACTCAACTGGCCATTCTCAGCACTACAGTATGTACATCACATGCATGTTGATTACACTACTGACTTTTCATCTGGGAAAGCCTTACAAATCAGAGCCATCTGTTTCCATAATTTTTATGTAGCACCTGGTAGACCTCATACAGTTTTATGAGTATGCTAAATATTTTAAATGTTCGGTTTTTTCTCTATAAATTTACAACAGAATCTAAAAATTTCCTCATTCTTTGGTCATTGGATTGTCTTCTTGATCTATCTGCACTTAATTCTTGGACTGGAATTGAACACCTAGTCAGAAAGCTGTCAGTAAGAAAAAATAAAAAATTGGATGTTTAAATGTCTCACAGAATGACTAACTCCACCTGAATTGAGAAAATTTTCTGAGCGGCAGTCAGTGTTAAAGTCTCTATATTACTACTTCCTCAACATCACATTACAGTAATACCATGTAATGTAAGTATCAGTAGCACAGAAGTGGTAGTTGGGATCTACACAGAAATCTGTACTGGAACCCTGATAGATGTTTGTATACAATCTGCCTTTCCTGTGGGTCTAAATGAAGGGTTCCAAAGACATAAAAAATAATCTGTTTAGTAGGAGCTTCAGGAATGCAGCCATTTGGGGTTTGGTATTCTGTCACAAAGCCAACAGTTGCCTTTTCTTATGCACTTGTACTGTAGTGATTCTGGTCATAAATCCACACAGTAGTTTGGTACATTGTATGTGTAGTTCAGTAAAACAGATAACAAAAGAGGTGCTCGGTGCTGTAAGGCTTATAAAAGCACTTATTTGGGGAAGATTTCCAGTCTACTTTGCAAATTCTGTCATTTGCTTTTGAGTTTTTGGTCTTGGTTGGAGAAGAATGAGGTGTAGCTTTGAGGAGTAAGTACTCAAATTCAGCTGCATAGCAACAGAATCAGGCATACACTGGAAAATATCATCTGGATATCTCAATCTAGAGACATATGGTAGGAAAAAAAAAAAAGAAATAGATGGAGAAAGAAAAGTAAGTATTTGTGCCACTGGAATGAAGGCCAAAATCAATATATGGAAGTGTCCTTCTCAATTCCCCTGCTAAGTAACTATTTTTTCTATGAAATTTGTGGTGTTTTGTCATTATGACTATTCTGTTCATGATCAGATATATAAATAACCTTAATTCCCAGCAAATCAGTAATGGCTGATGTTCTAGAGTGAAAAGTGATGGCCACCACCCAGCCCCTGGATTTATGTAGAGGACAAAGGAGAAAAAGGAACAAGCCAGGGACTTCAAGTTTTAGGAGGCTCACCCCATCTGCAGATGACAAATCACATGCTTCAGTGTTGATGGACAAATGATTTCCTCCTGCGTGTTTCTTGTCACCTTCAGCTGAAGAGCAGGAATAACACTGCCTGGCCTCCCAGGCACTTTGTAGCGGCAGACAAACTGAGACTTGTTCCTCAAGGGATGCTCCCAGGCCAGGACAAAACAGGTCCATGCAACAGCCTTTAATGCCAGCTTCTGAAAGAGCTTCAGCAAAGAAGTTGAACTGATGAGATGGAGTTACTGATTTGCGTGTTATGTCCACGAGTTCTTCCACGCAAATATGGAAAACTACTTATAGAAACCCTATTTTTGCCTATGCTGGGGGAAGAGATTACTTTTAAAATTATTTATTTTCTTCTACTACTACTACTACTACTATTATTATTATTATTATTCTTTCCGTGTACTAGCCTTTACAGAAACAAATCTATCATTGAAATGAGGACAAAATCCCCAAAATTACAAAACAAGCCTTCCTAAAGGCGATCTCAGGATTAAATAAGACAGATATTTATATGCATTTAAAAAAAAAAATTCTAGGACTGGACCTCAGCAGTGTTGAATCAGACGTACAAAACTTAATTGACACATTTTATAGATACATGGCTATTATTTAAATAAAAAATTGTACACTCCCTTTGCTCTAGTTTAAGGAATTAATAAGTCATGTTCATTTTACATAGATTATTTTATAGATTTCACACTTCAAAACAGAAAATACGTAGGCAGAATGTGCTAGAAAATACGGGATATCTATGCTTTTCACTATTGTCTGTAGCACTCCATTCTGAGAGCAAACATTTTCCAAAACAACTTGGAGCACTACTCCACACTAAACAAAGATTTTGAGATATGAGAATTTCCAAACAAATCAAGTATTCCTCTGCTATCATTGGACATGAGTGCCTATTAGAGAAGAGTTTTAGCCTTGTACAACATCTATGGCTCTTATTCATCAATCTTCAGTAAACCCTATTTCTACATCACCCACACCTAGAGATCACAGCTGTAGGAGTACTCAATAGCCTGTCTTTGAGGGAAAAAGAGCCCATATATTAAAACCCAGGTTAAATAAAACAGAGCCCTCTAACAGAAACTGTACATTGGTTTGGGCCATTTTTTTTAGTTGAATTCACCTCTAGATATGTGTGTCACGTATACACCTGAATTTCTATTTGTCCTGCAAAGACTTTTTTGCTCCTCAGATGAACTGTCACTGCTCTTCTGTGAAAGAAAATCATTAATGGCAGACAAGAAAAGTCACTTGAAGGTTGATAATGTTAAAAATTCAGTATTCCATGGGTAAGTCTTTGAGAAGATAATGCACTAAAAAGCACCCACAACAGCAACAGGCAGCTCTTTCTCATGGTGACAGAAAACCAGCCTATGTTCTCAACCATACCCAGCACTTCAGAGTACCACAGGCAGAGAGCTAAACCAGCTGCCCAGAAAGCAGCCACTGAAACACAACCAAGTATTGACAACTTGTTACATCAGAAAATATGTTCCTTTATCCTTGTAAATCTGACAGGAATGCAGGTGGGAAAAAAGAGGATAATTTAAGTGGGCAACTAAGGCTCGAAATGTGCAGGAATTTGTTGCTTGACAAAAATGCTAGTCTTTACACAAGGTGTTTAGTACCACTGCACAGAACTCAGCACAGAATTGCTGTCCTGTAAGATGGCTTCAAGGAAATGTCAAAATTTTAACGATCTTTTAAGTTCTAGATGGTGTTGTTTTTTTCTTTTTTAATGCACACAAGACTCTGAAAAACACACCTGCTACACAGTTTGGCTGGTAGAAACCTACATTTGGAGCTGCTACAACAGACCTGCTGAAGTACAGACACTGTCCTCACTTCAGTACCCCCATCTTCCTGATTCAGCTCAGATTCGCAGATACAGAAACAGCAGACCCACATCTTTTCCTCTCTCATGGCACACCCTCCTTCAGCAGGATCACACATGGATGCTCTTGTGCACAGCAGCCACTTGGTTTGTGGCAGCAGTGAACTGCTTGGGCTTTACATGCTCGGTTCCCAATGCCTCTGCATTGTGCAGCTGTGATAAAATCCTGTGTGGTGGCAGCTCCTTGATTGCTCAAACCAGGGGGATTACTTCCTTGAGTTTACTAGGCACTGTATTTTGCCTCTGATGCTCATAAGCAATTCACACAGCCTGGGTAGTGAGAAGCACTTTTATGGGGAATGATGGGTTTATGAAGACAAAGGGATTCACTACACAGATGCTACTGGTGGGCAGAAATGACCTAGGTTTAACAACTCATTTAAATAGTGAGTCTTTTCACAAAAGCAGATTTAGTCTGTAGGGAGGTTTTCTTCATTAACTCACTTCATAATCAATTTCTTTCTTAATGAAGGGGAGAAAGAACATTAATTTCAGAGAAGATCTATGTCATCAAATGCATGTTATTTGTTCTTGGCTTCCCCCTGATTGCAAAGTTACCATTAAAATGATTGAAATTATTTACAGCAAAGCACTCTGTCAGCCCACCCAATAAAGATCACCAACCTAAATTAACCATTCACAACAGAAAGGACTGTTTCTGCCAACAGCTACAAAGCAGTCAAACAATGAAGAAAAGCATAATTAAATGCTTGGAAACAAAAATGAACTAATAAGTCCTATTATTGTACATTTCTGCCTTTTTGCATGCACTGTTAAAATTAAGGATGAAACAGATATGTTTTTGTAAATCTAAGATTGTCATTAAAATGCATCAGGTCATTTTTAACATTTTAAAATAAAATTTCTGTCATTACATATAGCTAAATATTTACTAATGTTCTTTTGCTAAGCTAAGCTCCTTTGCATAGACTTGGAAGCTTACCCATTTAAATGAACCAAACATAACACCCAGCTATACTCAAGTCTGAAAAAGAGGCTGCATTCATGATCAGAACTAATTTTCTGGTCAGTAAATGGGTGGCTAAAACACAGATTGCTTCTTTCAGTTTAAATGTTTTCATGTTATTTGTGCTTAAGAAATGCTCTCCTTCATCATGACCAGGGAGTATTCTGCTGTTCTCATGCAAAACAAAATTTGTGGCGGTAGAAAAAACCCCATCTATTATTAACTAGATATAAATTATTCCTAATCTACACACAGTGCTTAATCCCTGGTTCACAGAAATGCAAATTGTACTTCAGAAACAGTATGTTAACAAGACATTTGTCAGCAGCAGACAGGAGCACAAGCTCAATACAAAATATAGAACAAATGCTTCAAGCTTATTCCAAAGAACATGCTGATTGGAGGTTGACCCTGAGCTGTACAGAAGTGCAAGTTCATATTGTGAGCCTGTTCACCAGTTTAAGCGTGGGGGGAAAAAAATATCTCTGAAATGTGCTTCTATCAAAGTTCATACTTAGCCTCCTTATAAGCAGGAAGTATATCCCTCCCATTGATCTACAGTCCTCCAGGAGGAATAAGGAAAAGACAACAACCACTGAAGAAGCTGCACAGCCTCTATGCTATTCTTCTACATTTTTCCCTAAATTTGCCAAAATAAATTACCAAAATAAGGAGCTTATAAATTTGTTTCCAAAAATATAAATAATGCCAGAGTTTAAGAGATGTAATGATAAAAAGCAGTAAAAAAATGAATTCCTGAAGACATCCTCTGCTTCATGCCTGAAGAACCATGTTTCAGAGAAGAAAAACTTTTTTTTCTTGTAATAAAAGGGTATCTAGAAAAGGTTTTGTAGTTGCATCTTCCCAAGGGTTCTTGCTTTCTAAGAAGCTAGCTGAACAGCTTGACTGATCCACTCACAGAATTCTTATGTGAAACACAGGAAAAATATTTCAAAAAAATAGTTGAAAAAAGTTCCTAAAAGCTTCACGCAAAAATGCTTTTTTTTCCCCCTCATGGAGTCAAATTGTGTAATTTCTGTTATAGTCCATTGTCTCATCAAGTTTGAGAGAAAACTTCTCCAGACTGGGAAGAGCTGAATGCATGAAGACTACCTTCTAGGTAATGTCGTGTTCATTACAATTTGAGCAGGAACAGGATTTTCCTTCCTTCTGTACACAGAAATAACACACCAAAATTTGAGTAACCAAGAAAACTAGCTCCCTCCTTAAATATGCCGATGCCACCTGCTGTTGTTCCTACCTAGGTGCTGTTTGAAGCTGGCTAAATGTCACAGGAATATCCAAGAATTTTCAGCTGCTATGATGAATGTAACTGTCTTTTAAGGGAAGCTGCACCAGATAACTGGGATTGAAGCACACTACAAAATTAAGTGTCCTTCATTAAAATCACCTCAGTCTGATCCCAGTAGTCCTGGTTTTTTTGAATAGGAAAGGTGGCATTCCCGGACACCAGAAAAATTGTCAGCTCAGGACAATTGTCAGTCAAAATTTCTTGGAGCATTATAAACACCTGGACTCTCTGGATGTAGAAAGAGAAGCACAAGGTCCTCTGGCAGTAGACTAAAGGATGTCACTTGTTACCATGAGGCAAACAAAATTAACTGCATTGCATCCTGCATCTCACCTGCAGTGAGTTGAAATAAGCCATTCATTATTTAACAGCAGGAGATATTCCTAGGGTGAAGGTACATGTGCTGCCATACTCAAAGACAACTTTCACAGCAGTTCAGAAAAATAAAGCTACAATATGCTGTTAGATAGGACAGCATACAGGGCACAGAGCTCCCAGAGGAATTTAAGCAGCCCAAAAAAATGCCCAAAACCTCCATTTCTCCAGTCCATTAATACTAAGTAGACCAAAGAGTTTGCTTCCTGCTGAAGAATGAGATTTAACAACATGACATTGAAAGGCAGAGGTTTGGTATCTTTTTTTAATCTTCATCTTCCATAAAATATCTGCAGACTTTGACAGGAAGGAGACAAAAATTATCAGCCTAAACTAATCTTTGAGTACTGAAGAAAAGTTAAACTACAAAGAACTGTCTGGTGATGCAGGAGTCAATGGCAGTTCCCTTCTCCCTGTTTTGGAAACAAGAGGTAGTCCAGCAGATTTGAGTATCATGGTTGTTTTTCCTGTTCTTAAAAGACAGGAAGAGGGGTCAGAAAGCCATAGATTGTCTACATAACTTTCATTGACAAAAACCACTGAAACAAATTAAGCATAAATAAAAGAATTAAATAATAATTAAGTAGCAGGAAATTAATTAAGAAAGAGCATGTGGCATCACATTAAATAATTTCTTCATATGACATAGTAACATGTCTTATAAATGGAGAAATTTGTGACTATGTCATATATCTTAGCTTTAGGTCAGCTTTTGGCATTTATAAGATGCTTCCAAGGGAAACGTGGCCTGTACAAAACTACTGTGAAGCTGGTCCTTTTGAAAACCACATACCGTTGTGATAAGTGATATCAGCAAGGGCTCAGTAAATATGAGTACCACAAACCCTGTGCTAAAAACTGCTTTATCAGCTTAACTCCGATCATGAAAAACTGGGCATGAAATTTGTCAGGGTGATGTGAGTTCACACATGCTGGAAGACAAAGCTGAATTTAGAAACTGGAATTCAAAATTATTATTTTGAATAATAATATTTAACTCAACAAGGAAATGTGCAAAGTATTGTAATCTTGTAGTGAGGACTAATATGTCTGGAGCAAGGGTGGGACATGAGGGCACGGAGAGGTAGGTCTGTAAAAAAAGATCCAGTGGAAAACAACTTCAGGATGTAATTTCTAAGGAAAACACTTTCAACACAGAAATATAAACAGGAATATTATCAGAAAGGCAAGTGAATACCTGAGTATTCCCATTCTGGTCTGTATTACTAGTACCAATGTGGGCCCTAACAGTTTCAGATATTCTGAATCAATAAAATTACTGAACTGTTGCAGAAACAAATAAATCTATGAAATGGAGAAATATTTAACTCACTGTGATCTTTACAGAAGAGAAGACTTAAGTGGGAAAAAAAAAAGCTTTAAAAATAATAAAAAATATTTGGGGAATGTTCAGCCAGAAATAAAAGAGAAACATCATTTTATCTTCTGGGAATGAACTAGGCTTATACTGTAAGTATTGAGTCTAGAGACAGAGAAATGCTTTCTAACAGTGAGAATATCTAACAGCTGAAAGGGCTTTACTAAGGAGATTGTTATATAATCTATTTTGAGCTAATGAGCTCTCAAGCATTTAAAATCAGCCCAGAAAATGTATCCCTAGAATCTCCAGATACCTTTTTAAATAGCCATCTTCTTTACACAATAAATGCCTCAGCCTCTGATTCACTGCTGAAAATACTTCTGTTATACTGCAGAAAAGGAAGTTATCATTCAAATATCATTGCACCTGGGAGAGCTGTACACTCCAGTGTCCTCTGTGCTGGAGACTCAGAGCCTGCACAACGCCATTCAGCATAAGCCTACTACTGAGCATACAGAATTCATCACATGTGCTGTCCTACCTCCATGAAGTGCATTCTTAGATCATATTCTAATTTACAACAACACTTTCTCTTGGCTTCTGAAAATTGCCTGACACAGAAATACACAATGTCACAGCAATGACAATTGCTGCTCCACAACTATTACAAGTGAAAGCCAATTGAATTTCAATTTCTTTTAGTGGGAAAAGCCAGGAGGAGCCAATTATTATTGCTTTAACACTACAGTTTCACCTCAGGCATCACTTAGGTTGCAAACAAAAACATTTCAGATCCTGCTTGCAACCTTCCTTTTGGTATGTGGCTTCAATTCCAGTAGCAGTATTGTATAGAGGGAGGATTGCACTAAATACACTTACCCATCTTGATCATATTAGCAATTAAACAGATAATTGTGTATTTTAAATACAACAAATAAGAAACATATTCAAAATTTAATGCTGTTTGCTGTGTTTTGCAAACTACGTTGTAGCATTTTACTGATTTCTCCCTGTAGTAAATTATTAATGAATGAAATAATGTTTTGTTACATTTTGGACCTAATTTCCTAACCTGGAAGAAATTTTGGCTCTACTCTGTGTCAGGATGAGAGAATGCCAGTACACTGTGAATGCTGTATTCACAACAGCTACTCCCACAAGTTAATGGGATCACATCAATCACTTGGCTTTTGCTAAAACCACAGAACTAAGAAGCATTTTCAATTGTCTGCTGACTGGCTCAGCTTCCTGCAATGTCGGGGGTGTAGCTCTGAAAATCCCTAGCTGGTGTGCTCCCTCAGTTTCAGTTCACTGGGGTGTGTAAACAGTGGGCTCTGTCAGCAGAGCCAGTGTCATTTTCAGAGCCAGCTGATGATGGAGGAACTGCAGTCTGAAAGCAAGCTCAAAGGCAAATTAAGGGCATGGTGGCTGAAACAGAAAACTAATTTTTGATCATTATGATTTAGAGCTACCACTGATATGAAGCAAACAATTCCAAATTTTTTTCAATGAAGTTATAATGACACTATAATAGCTTTCAAGCCAAGTTCTCAATTTTACAGTTCAAATTGTGGCAATTGTGAAGCAGTGTATGTACTTTCCAGGAAGTAAGGAAAGATGGTATGTTATTTTCTTAGCAACTGATCTAATTGCTAACTGATCTAATGGATCTAATTCATCTATCTATCTACCTATCTAATCTATCTATCTATCTATCTGTCTGTCTTTCTATCTGTCTATCTGTCTATCTATATATGTTTCTGCTTCTCTCTTACAGTCTGATTTCCAAAATTTGCTACTATGAAGTAACAGCAGGAGATTTGCCCTTTCTCCCAAACAGGCCTGGTCAGGGCTTGAGGTAACACTGATACTCAAAAAAAATTTGGCTATAAATGTCAATATGTACAGACTATAGACTTCCAACTTAGGAAGCCCTGAACTTTATCCTGAAAACAAATGTCTGATCTTCATAGATATGGTGCTAACATTCTTTCAAGTTATTATTTTACCATTCCTAAGAATTAATTTGGAGAGGAGATTTTCAAAGTAGAACTGAAAGCAGCCATTACATCGTGCCATTCCTGTTAATTTTCTTAAGAAGTTAACACAGGGATAAAGGCAAACAGAGAAAAGAAGTAGCAGAAATTTCTTACAGGGCATTCTTTCAAAGAAACATTAAAAGATGTTGCACTATTTTTTAACACCACAATTCACACCTTGGCTAAATGAAATGATTATTTATAAAGAATTTTTCTATATATGTCAATCACAACTTTCTTTAGCTGTACTTCCCTATCCATTTTGTTTACGATGTCTGTTGATTGAGCAACTTCACACCAAGCAATGGCTATCTCTTTCAGTGACCATGTGAAAACACCAAACTCATATAAAAGTAGAAATACTCTATGTATGAACTGCAGAGGACTGTGGGCTTTGAATAACGTTTTTAGACATTTAGGGGAAAAAAACCTCCACATATTTCAAAGTGTATATACGATGCTGGAAAAAAAAACCAAACAGGTCTGATCATTCCGCAGTGTGAAGGAGTAATGATTTTTCTTTTGTGATATAAGGGAAAGCAAAGCAACAGAATTTACTGCAGCCAACAGGCATGGATGAATAAGCCATGACACCAACCTATGAACCACCTTCATGAATCCAAACACAGCACTGATGTCTGGTGTCTTGCAGAGTGTCATAGTAGCTCCATGGACTAAAACTCTGCTGTGAGTACATTCTACATGGAGCAGTTTCCTGGGGTGTTTTCAGCCCCTCAGGACTCGTCCTGGTTTCAGCCTTGAGTAAACCTGCACTGGTGCAAATTACCCTTGGCACCACGGTGAGTTAAGCACCATCAATGAAATGGTTGCATTGACTTCTAAAACTGGGGAACTGCAATAGGAAGACTGCACAGGGGACTGTCTATGACTGGTTAAATATGGGGTAAACAGTCCTTTGACAAAAACACTAAGGGGATTTCCTACATCTGATTTCTTCAACATGTGTGACTCCTACAGGTTCTCCAGTAAGACTGCTGAAATAGCATGACCAATAAGAGAAACAGAGTATCTGAATTTAGCAAAATATAACTCAGCCCACCTGTATGTCCTCTGTAATCAGAGATAAAATGACATACTGCACTCTCCATCTGTTCAGCCTTTCAGAAATGCATGGTCCAAATAAGGCCCTAATTAAAAGCGTCTAGAAGGGAGAATATCTGGATACCTAAGTCAAAGCAGAGAAAAATGGGAACTGATAGTACATATCAATGAGGGCAAGAACTGAAAACACATACTGTTACTTTGGTATTTCTGAAACTGTTTTCTGTTCCCAGGGGATGAAGATGGTGTTTGGAGCAGACTAGAATCAGGCAACCCAAGCTGGACAAGATGTTGAGTGTCCTAAATTTCCCTGCACTGTTTCAGCAAACCTTGAAGATTACACTTTGTATTTGTGGGAGTAATCAGTGGTTCTAATTTACCCAAATATTTCTATTTTCACACTTTAGATGCCAGGGAGCAAGGATGTTCTGGGTAAAAAGGTTTGAAAAATATGCCTCATATTTTTAGCTTTAAACTTCAGCAGCCTTCAAACCTGTATATCCAGCATTTTTTTTTTCTTTTTGTGAACATGATGAATGATCCAACAGTGATCCCAAATGTCTTACTAAGAATATGTTTATATGAGAGCACACAGGAGGCCTCTTTAGCATAATGACTCCACTGAGAAAGAGAAGCTCATAATGATCACCTCTCTGAATGTATTGCCAGTAAGCCAGAAAAATAAAGAAGAAACAATTTCTGTAGGGGCTTGTAATGTTCCTTTCTGGCCCCTATTTGCAAGGACTCAGAACTCATGAAAGATTTAAATGGCTCAGGAAGGCATGGCAATTCCAGTATGTGGGCTGTCAAGTTAATTTATGAGTGTGTATAATTGGGTGATTGCTTTTCCTCTGGAACGATGAAACAGCTGAGCCAAGAAAGATTGGTATCTACCACTTCTAATAAACATAGATAGATATTTTTAGGGTATGAATAGAGACAGAAACAAAGAAGCGTCAGTGCAGCAGCTCAGAAGTCTGCAAGGTGTAATACTATGTCACTGAATATACTTTCCAGATACAGGGCTCTAATTACCCCTAACTCTCAGGTCTGAAGAGGGGTTCAGAGTGACAATTTACCCCAGGGAGTTTCCAGCAGAATTCTGGCTATAGACAACACAAGCAGGCAGAACTCTTTCTGAGGAACTGAAAGAATAAAGGCTTTCTTATTTTAGCCTCAGTACTGGCTCTGAAATGGAAGTGGTGTAAAGCCATGCCCCAAATATTCAGGCTCCTCTTGTGCATGGGATACCAGCCATGTGAAAATCCTAAGGGACTGCAGGAACCTATCCTTACTGGGATATTAACTGCTGCTTTCAGAGAAGCTGACATAAAGACAGCAGTCCTGTTTTGACTATAGCCCCTAACTGGCATGCTGGAGGTGTCAGAATCTGTCTCTTACTAACTGCCAATGTATCAGGTCAAATATAATGTATTAAATAATTCCCAATTAATTACACTAGTTGCCAGGGGCAGTGGTTCCAAGGAAAATGGATGTACTTATTACTATTTTCACTGCAACACAGCTGCCTGTGTACAACTGCTAGGTGCACAGCATCCATTAATTTGATAAGCAAAGGGTTCATCTAAACTGTGATACCTGAGGGCACTTTGCAGTTCCCAGCTCTGAGACCAGACATGAAGATCTCATGCTAGAATGAGTTCTACATAGTCAGTATTCCTGGTCCTTATCACAGTTTCTGCAGGAAGGAAATCCAGGAGAGTGAGGAGGGAGGGAATTGTGATGTATGCCAACACACATCAGGTGACTGGGGTAAAAAGGAGATGAAGATCTAACACAGAGCAGACTCTTAGGGACAGCAAAAAAAGGTTAGATTTACCTTGGTACAATGGTACAAAGGTTAGATTGTACCTTGTTACAATGTCAGCAAGGAAGAAATGATACTTCATATCCCTCCAATAGTAAATATAAAGCCCTTGGATTTCAAAACACCACCAATATTCTGAAAATTCTTCTGAAGTATTATGTCTGCAGAAATACCATTTTGTTTGCATGATATCTGGGCTTACAAAAACGTATAACTATGCATAGGATGCATATATAACCCCTCAGTTATCAGTATTCAAATAATTTATCAGTATCTAGCACCTCAGTTTTCCCTTGGATATTCTATGCCTGAT
The DNA here is from genome assembly GCA_013399225.1 of Rhipidura dahli. Taxonomy (NCBI): domain Eukaryota; kingdom Metazoa; phylum Chordata; class Aves; order Passeriformes; family Rhipiduridae; genus Rhipidura; species Rhipidura dahli. The sequence goes on along the minus strand of VXAC01000785.1, from coordinate 32,796 downwards.
TTTGGAACTTACTCTAGCTATCTGAGCAGGGAATCTCTTACCTTGAAGGAACCCAGGATGACCAGTTGCTTCTTTACACAATTTGCCACAGTCCCCGTTCAAATTCCTATGGTGATCCTAACAGATTTTAAGGGAATTTTAAAACTTACAGTTAAATTTAAAACAGTGTTTAAGGCAATTGTGATATTTAAGTCTCTTACAGATTCACATCCAGGATGGAAACGTGTGAATTTTTCTTTTGGATAAAAGATTTCAGTCATCAGTCTGGTAACTAACCTGTGCAATTTAGACACTTGCACAAGGGTGAATTACAGCCAAAACAAAACCCCTTACACCATGAAACATAAAAACAAACAAGCAAAACAACTGTGTTTATTCCACTCACTTTATTGTAAATCTGCTATGACCAGCAGGAAACATTCCCCTTTGGACTACAGATCACACATAGCTTATATGTTAGCAAAAGAAATGGGCTTGGCATTTCAGTGTTCTGCAGCAGCTAATGGTACCTGGTAGGGATGGGCCAGATACTGAAATTCTGCATCACTCAAACATTTCCTGAGCTCTTGAATGCTGCAGCAGATTTCTTATGCAAAAGGCTATTCGCTGTACCTCTCTGCACCCTGGAGAGCTCTTGCCCAAGCCTCTTCAGCCATTCTAAATCTGATCCTCATGTTCTCTGGAGTATCTCAGTGAACTAAATTTGACAGATTTACATAGTTTATGCTTGCTATTGCAGCTCATACTTAATGTAATATTCTGGTAAAATGTGCAAAAAGCCATGCCTTTTGAAATTAGTTGTTTTAAAATGCTTTAAAAAGAATAGTCATGATTATTTATGTAAAAACTCCAATAGACTATTCCGGGATTTGCTAATGAAAGACCAAAGACTTAGACTCATGATTTCTAAATAGACTCTGCAGTGGGATTGACCACAGCTTCAAATTATTTTTATCTTTTCATTTGAACTGCAATACCTGTCACTAATACAAATTAAGCTATACCTTGTCAGCTTTTAGGGGCAGGTTTAAAAGCTTACATCTCAGCCTTTCAATATCCATAATTTATAGCAGAGCTGAAGCTCATGTACAGATCTCACAATCCATGGTGTAATTGACTTCAGCTACTTTCCTCACATAATAAATAAATTAGATAATATTGGAACCTTTAAATTAACAAAAGGTTAAATAATATTTTATGAGTTCCCTTGGTGATTTTCAGGCCTGCACCACATTTTCCATAATACATCATTACAGCAAAAGCACTCTGCAGTATTGCAGATGTATTACAGTAATATTATTATGGGAGAGCTGCTGCTTTGAGATGCCTATTAAACAGGTTTCAAGACCCCGGGAGCCTCCAAATGGTCAATAAATTGTACATTACCCAGTATCACTCAGTGAGCTATAGCAGAGCCACATCACTTAAACAAAGCTGAAAATTATCCATTCTCTTTCCAGGGACCCAGCCATGCTGCAGAAATCAGAAGCAAGCCCTTACCTTGTCAAGGTATTTGAGGGTAGTCTCTTTTGGCCATAAAAAACCCTGATACATATCCAGCATTCATCGAGTCCTCTTTTTTAAAATTTTTCTGTTACAGCAAAGGACAGATGTTCTCATGGTATGTACTTACCAGACACATAGTAGAAATGTCTTGTTTGTGAATTGTCTGCAAAATATCTCACAAGGTCATGCAGGGATGCTAGCAAAATTCTATATAAATTGGAAATTATAAAAAATAGCAGATATCCATTCTCTGTTCCTGAGAAAATAAATACTAGGACATTTCTGCTTGTAGAAAAAAAACCCCACTTTTAATCATCAGGTCAAATAAGTTTCACAGAATGACATTAAGGTTCCATTTGCATATTATTCTGAGAACTTAAGTTACAGGACTGAATTCAACACAGAGACAACCTCTTTTTTGAAGCAAAAAACCCCAGTCTAGACATTTCTGGCAGTAAAAATCTGGATGTAAGTTAATTCTGAAAGCATGGGTGGGCAATGAGTGACTCCCCAGAACCAAATGTCATCACTGAAACATTGCCCTACTTTCCAAATTTCTACAGTGATGCTCAAGAGAAAAATAAAAATTAAAATTTTACAATTGCCTTTATTTTTTGCACAATTTTGAACACCTGAAAAAAACTGTAATGGACAAATGCTCAATACCAAGTAATCAGGATGTCTATCAGCATTATATCCACCAGTACCTGTTATTTACAGAATGGACACATTGCACACAGATGTCTCTGAATATAAATAATAATAGTCCCCTCTCTTATATTGACAAGAATATCAAACTTGCCTTTCCTCAGGCAAGAACTTAGCATATCAAGGCTCTTTAATCCACTCTGAATTATGCATGAATTGGATGCCAATTATTGCTCAATCAGTCTTGCAAAGTTTTTTCTGCACTTGAAAACCTCTAACCTTTTCTTTCAGGCAAAGATGCACTAAATTACTTGTAAACCATGAAGGCCTGAATTTGTGTAGTTCATCAGAAATGGTGTGGGCCACCCGGTAATCCTCTGTGTTACAGGAAGAAACATTAATTTTATTTCTGTTCTTACATGACAAGTTTATATTATGCTGCACAGAAAACAGTCAGTACCAAAAAAAAAAAAAAAAAAAAAAATTATCCTGCCTTTCTCTCCCACTGTTCTTCTAGTAGACCTTACTTGTAAATAAAGCTCTGAATTTCTTTATACGCTCTGAATCCCACCACTTGAAGCAGTTACATGTATTAGCCTTTCTAACAAATTATTAGAAGCAGCAGAAAAGCTTTTTCTGCTTTCTGTTGGCAAACCAACAATATCCTTGTCAGCCCCCAGAAAACAGATGAGTGACTTTGGCCAGCTAACTGTCACTGTGATAATTTGCTTCTGCAGTTAAATATGATTCCCAGAAAACATTCAGAGAATACTGACCGGAAACTCTGAGCATTGCAAAATGTACTATTAATTCAGAGTAACTATTTATGCCCATATATAATCTACTAATGCAATTTACACTGACCATGGGATTGCATCTCTTTGGCTGGATATGGACGGCACTAGAAAGCAGTAGGCCTGCACTAGAGAGCGTAACTTTTCCCATCATCTCTCTGAACAAGAGGGAATGTTAATCCTCCTAATAGTGTTATTAATCTGCACAATCACCTCATTCATTGTAGGATCTTTTATGTACCTATCTATAACTTTGTTCCACAGGACTCCACACATATTTTTAGAAAATTAAAATGCAATGGACTTGATGTCAAGGTTCTTGACCTGTATGAAATAACTGCTGTGGGATGCATTTTTGCTCCCTTGCAAAATGAATGGAAAAAAGGTGAATGATTGAATTGCTTTACTGCTTTACAAAGCAAATGGTTGGTATCAACCGGTAACTTCTCAAAAGAAGGAACTCAAAAGTTTCAGCTCTTGCAGTTTCTGCTCTTGCTCTTGCTCTGCACTACAAACTTCTGTTTGTAGTGAAGCACTTCTGAGCAATAGTTGCAGATAAGACAGTACCTGATGTTTGCACACATACTCTATGTCAAAAATTTGCTGTAGGAACCAATAGCAACTACGGGGTTTTGAAATGAGTTAGGTGGGTTTGGGTTTTTACATGGGTTTGTCATGCAGATTACAGTGAATATCCCTTATCTACCAATTATAGATGAGGACTATAGGTTTGGTCAAGCAAGACTTCCCCTCTATGAATACATGCTAATTACTGACTGGTCATAACTAATTACCTTCTTTCCTATCATGTGCCTGGAAATTTTTTCCAGATTATTTACTCCATCATCTTCCCAATCATTAAGGTAAGGTAAACTGATCTGGGTTACAGGTTAATTAACCTGCACCCTTCTTACCTTTTCCAAGATGGGAGAGATATTTGCTCTCTTTCAGTTATCAAGCATCATTCCCAACTACCCTGATCATTCAAATACAACTCAGAATTTAAGCTATATGTCGGTGACAACAACCAAAAATACTTTAATAAGATAGTTCTGATTTCCTGAGAAAACCCTGGGACGATTACAACACAATTACACAATTTCCCACACTACCTTCCAAAAATGCTCCTGATTGTGGAATCTTGGCTGCAAAAGCAAATATTAAAAAATGCAGGGCCCCGGCCTGGTCTCATTTGTTTGGAACTCCTCTCTGTACTCCCATGACATCACCTGCATTGGAATTGCCACTAGCTTGCACTACATGGGCAAAGATCAAAATTACTGGAGGGAAACATCAAACTAATGGAAGAACTGCTTAGGACTGCTGTCTGCCTTGGAAACTGTCCATTAACTTCCCAGGTATTACATCTAAACCTCTGCAAGACTGAGTCTACTCTACACCATGCGCAGGTACTGAAGGGAACAGTGAATTCAGCGACATGCAGGAAAGTGTCTAACCACGTGTCTCAGTTCTCACTTCTCCGTAACTTATTCCACACATTCTTATGCTGCCCACTCCATGTGCCTGTTTGTTCAACCTCTCTTGAATCCTTCAGTCTGGATTAATCACAGATAAATGGCTTGCAGGAGCTACAGGAGCTTACTACTTGAATATTGTTACCTCCTTAGCAATCCAGAAAGCCTTAAACACAAATGAAGCCCCTGTGTTACACAGTGGTCCCTCCAAGCATACCACAGCCAAGGGAAGGTCTTGGTGAGGTTAAATAGCTTGGGACATTAGTTACTTCACTTTAGTTTTTGTGTATCCCTATGCACTAATTACCTGCATATTTTGGTGGAAATAAATTTATATCGTCTCACCCAAATAATGCCTTCGAGACCTGGAAATATTAACTTTATTCATTAATGTACATTTTCCACCAACCCAAGTGTCATATATGGAAAACACTCATTGACTTCTTGCATATTTACAACCTGTTTGGTCTCCTGGTTGGTTAATGTTTAAAGTTGTTGTTAAAGTTTCAAATTATAATTAAAAGGTAAGCTGTTGTTAGAGTTTCAAGTTATAATTAATAAAGTGGGTTGTTGTTAAAGTTTCATATTGTAATTAAAATATGAGTAGTTACAAAGTTATAAAGTTAGAAAAACAAAATTAAAGGATTATTGCAATTACAAGTTTGTGAAACAGTTAATAATATAAAACTACAAATAAATAAATGTGTTTCCGTAAGTTAGTGTTTAAAGTTATAACCTTACAATTGTTTCTGTGTATTCTGTACCCTACTTTTCTTATAACCATTGTCATTGTTGTAATATCATTTAATCTTATGAGTTTGTGTAAAAAGGCAAAAATTTATTACTGTATTTAATGTTTTATTTAAGTTATAAATTCTTTTCTTGCCCAGCACCCGGCTCTCTAACAGGGCTTCATAAGCCACCTTTTCTAAATTTAGCTCATGACCATTACCCCTGTAACTTGCCTCCATGGCAACCTTGAATTTCAAGGAGGGTCCTTCCCGCTTTTGCTGGAATGACATCACCAGCCTGCTGTACCCCTAGCAGCACGAGCCCTATTGGCGGGAAGGCATTACCTCACAGGATAATAACACCAATCCTGTAGGGCCATGGAGGTGGGACAGGGGCGGTCCAGGGTGGAGCTAGAACAATATAAAAGGAGTTGCACGGCCCAGGAGAGCTGCTTTTTGCCATCAACCAGTGGTGGTGAAGCCCGGAGCTGGGTGCTGGCCTCTATTTCCTTACTGGAAATACTTATTAATTTTAATTTGGATTCTGGTCTTAACCCAGATCCACCCCAGTGCCGTAGGACTCCTTGTACTTCAGCTATCAAGCTGATAGCCAAGGCGTCATTACCGCACCTGGGTTTTCCTTTTTATCTTTTGTTAAGTTTTATTTTGGGATTTCTGGACGTTTGTGGTTCACAATAAACACCTTTCTTTTGAACTACAAACAGAGAATTGTCTCATTTTTGACACCAAGATTTGGTCTCAAAACTCAATTCAAAATTTAACTCAATTCAAAATTTAATTACAAGCTAATTTCTTTCTGTATTTTACCAATGTATGCTAGTGAGATGACCTTTTTGCACCCTTTCGGAGCTCATCAACCAGTTACAATTTCTCTTTAAGTTGTTTTGACCCTACTGCCCTTGCATGATCAACTTCTGCTAGGTTACTGTGCTGCTGGATCTACTGAAGAGCCTGAAAAATATTAACTGCCAATTATTAGCCATTTCTCTAATAAGGTTAACACTAATTAGCCCTAAAATAAGCAGTGAGTTATTGTAAATGATAAAGTCATCATTAACATTGATTACATTGATAATTAGTCATAGCAAAAGGTAGGCCAACTGAGCAACAAACGACATTACTATGTCACTACAAAAAGCCACCACAATTAAACATAACCCCTGTTTTACTTTGCTTCAGTAAAGGCCAAAAACCAGATGGAATTCAGTAACTGATGCATTATTAATATTTTTTTACTGATTTCAATCAGACCTGTAGCTAAGATACATTCTTTCCCTGGACACTCTTTAATCACAATTTTTTTCTGAAGTACCCACCCTCCAATCCAACTCAAATACAGCAAGGAGGGCTATATATTTATTTCTGCAAAGGCAAGATCACATAAAATGTAGAAAGAGGCAGAAGCTGAAGATGAGCTCAGTAGACTCAGTTCTGAGACTGTAAGATTTGGACCATTTGCAGACTTTAAAATCCAGAAGTAAAATCAACTTTAAAATCAACTTTAAAATCCAGAAATAGTGAAGGTATCAAATTTAAAGTTCATTTTCTTGTCTTATTCTACGCCTGATACCTTAAGATAGATTATTTTCTCTTTGGGACTGTCATGCACATATCAACTTTCCCTGAAAAATAACCCTGGAAATTTCAAGAAACAACAATTCTACCCTGACATTCCCAAAACTGAAATTTTCAATGACTTTGAGTCATACCACACTGGTTTTTATGCCTAATGAAAGACTCGGGATAACAGCTCATTTTTCTGTCCAATTTTACCAATTCACACGGACAAGGTATACCTAAAAAAGTAAGCCAATGCAATTAAGTACCTAAAAACTTACTGATACCACATAAGTGAACTCTGAACAAGGCTGACCGATAAAGGGTTTCAAGTTTAATATGCCATGCCCAGCATTTTCAGGAAAAGCAATCAATATCTACAGTGAAAAAGAAAATAGAAAGTTTGATTAACAAAATATAATACAGGCCAGGTTGCAAAACAAAAATACATACCAGCCAAATAAAAAAAAAAGAAAAACCACAAACAAAAAACCCAAACACAGAACTAATGGTTCTGCTCAAATACAATAAAACTAGACTAAAAACCCCAAGAAGAATTTCCAGACCAGATAGTCAAATCATACAGAAGGAAAGACTTCTTCAAGATTTTAAACACTGATCTTTCTCATCTTTATTAAATTTGAGTTGAGCACGGATGCAGTTTATCAATCGTATAAAGTTTAGCACTGAGCCTACTTTGCATAAACATGTTGAAATGAAGATGTAATTTCTGCAAACACCTGTTTAAATCACTTCAGATGATGCAGGAAACACGCTGATACAGAAAATATAAATGCAAATAGATTTTACAGATGAAGAAAATAGCCTAAGTTGTTACTTTCTTCAGTAATGACAAAACACTAAGCACAATGCACAAAGTGACTTCAAGTTATTTTCCATATTGACTTACTGACATATAGTGACACTACAAATTTAGAAGCAAAGCCTGCAAAAGCAGAACAACTACTTTTCACTATTTAGCATAAAATATTAGGATTCATAGCTGAGAGAAAGGAGAGGCAATACGAAAAACAAAAGGCAGGGGTGATGTATAGCTATGAAAAAAGACAGTTTTGCTTAGAAAAAAACACAGTCTAACTGATAAAAAACCACTGAATAAACTGCAGGCTATGACTTTTCCCATGTCATCAGTGTTAGCCATTAGGTATGGGGGTTTTATGGGGTTGTTTTTGGGGGTTTTGAAGAGTTTTTTGTTTGGTTCTATTTTGTATTTCTCTGTTTGTCTATAGGAAAGAAAGTAGTTAGCATGAAAAAAAGATGAAAAAAAGTTTTCAAATCTACTCCAGGTTCTTCAGAGAGAATATTTATGTTGCTGAACAAGCCATGTAAGCTGTATATGTTCCATATATACTCCATGAAAAATGGCCATTTATATAGAACTTCACAGAAAATTGTGGTGTCTTACTAATTGGTTAAACTCTTTGAAGTATTTGGTTGAAAGCTGGTATTTCATCGCCATTCTAATTGTTAATTAGAGCTTCACTCTGATCATGTCATAACAGAAAAGAGAAAACCAGAGCAAGCCAAGTCACAGGGATAAGTTTCGATGCCCTAATATTTAGAAATTTTTAAAATATGTAGGAAAAGGAGAAAAAATGCTCCCAACTCTCATGTTTACTGGTTACTGTTATTTAAAAGAAGAAACAATTTCTTCTTTACAAGAAGAAATATATCCTACAGAGTATAGCTGTGTTCCCTGAAGTCTCAAGTAATATAATAGTATAATTTTTATACCAAGTTGCTCCCTGATTTCTTCCCATTAAGGTATTAGCTTTGTGTAGTCACCTTTAACCAATAACTACCATTTGCAATATTATGTTGAATAAGGGTGAAAGTTTCAAAAATTATTTCACTTTATGTGTTCTGGTTTTATTACTACCGCTACTTGTTTTCTCCCAAAGGCGTAGATAGTGGGTAGTGAGGGAGTACTGAATGTAATACTTTCACATAAAGATAATTGGGTATCTCTGGATCCTGTTACCCTTTCAAAGTATCTCTTAAATATAATGCTAAAACTTCATTTTTCACCCATTTGGATGGGTGCCCAAAAGTTCATGTAAAGTGTTTGACCAAAATATTGAAAGAGAATCTACATTTTTATTTCCTCATGCCCATGCTCAGAATCAATCCAATTCTTTCTCACATTGCAGATGTTTTTCTCTTTTAAAAATTTCTTTCTAGTTTTTGAATAGTAATGAAATGAAGACCCAGACCTCCAGTTTCACAGCTAAATCAAAACTGTTGCAGAGGGAAGAGCAGGTGGGAGGAACAAAAAGAAGCCCCAGAGAACTTGTTGGGTGTTTATGTGAAAACAAAATGTAAGCACCCATACTGGATTGTGAGCCAGAGTCCATAGCTGAAATACATTCATTTTGCTCCTAAGATCTTGAAATACTGATCTAGAAAAGTTCATAGTACCAGATATGTATAAACAGCAAATATCATAAGCCAGTTAATAAAAATAACTTATGTTCATATACCACTTCACATTGGGGTGCACAAACATTAACTAATTAATTTCATTAATACTCCCCCAAAGTAGATCCTATTACACATAAGCATTAGATATATAATTACATGAGGGAGGTGATTTTTCTCCTCTGCTCTGCTGAGACCCCACCTGGAACCCTGCACCCAGCTCTGGGGTCCCAGCACAAGAAGGGCAGGGACCCGCTGGAGTGAGCCCAGAGAAGGGACACCAAAATGATTAGAAGGATAGAGCACCTCTCATGTGAGAAAACAATAAGAGAATTGTGATTGTTTATAGTGGAGAAGGCTTTGGGGTGACCTAACTGCAGCTTTCCAGAACATGAAGGGAGCCTACAACACAGATGTGGAATGAGGCTGTTTACAAGAACATGTAGTGACTGGACAAAAAAGTAATAGCTTTAAGTCAGAAGAGAGAAGATTCAGATGATGTATAAGGAAGAAATTCTTTACTGTGAGGGTAGTGAGTCACTGGCACAGGTTGTCCAGGGAAGATATGGATGCTTTCTGCCAGGAAGTGTTCAAGGTCAGACTGGAGCTCTGAGCAAACTGGTATAGTGGAACGTGTCCCTGTCCATGGCAGGGGGGAGGTTGGATCAAAATGATTTTTAAGGATCCTTCTGAGCCAGATTATTCTATGATTCTCTGATTCTCTGATTTGATTTCTAAATTATCTTCAGCAACTAGCAGAAACTGCAGTTTAGAAATCTGTATTTTATGCTTTCAGTTAGCTAATATATTGTAATTGGTTGTTTAAATACTAAGTGACTCATTGTCACTGAGATGGTCTGAGAAGCATAGGAAACAAGACTTCTGATGTTCAAACTCCCTTTTATTTCAGTCCTAACATATTCTCTGTGTGACGTGATCATCAGCAAAATTTGTCAGCACAGTCCAAAATTCTGACTTGGAACTGTTGATCTCCACATTAATCATGAATCACATGATTCTATGTTTTTCCTTTGCTCATTGTCATGGAACGGTTTGTAACAAATTTTGAGGCCGATGGCCATTCATAGTGCAAGCAAAGAAACTACCTAATCACTACAAAATATTAATTTGATTCTATTATTTTTCTAGAAGCATTTTCTGTCCTCAGCTGTGACTCAATTCACTAGCAAATATGTAGACCAGAAAGGAAATACTCATCTCCCACCTGCCAGCCTATCTTACCTTTAAATTACATTAAAATCTGAAGTCAAAATGAAAGGATTCCTAAATATATGCTCAGTGCACTCGCCCTTTAAAGCTGAAACCATGGGAACTACTGGAAACTTCAACCTCAGGTATTCCTGGTAAAAAAGATGAACATTTTTTTTGAGATAGACTTCCAAAAACGATAGGAAAACATTTGGCCAGATGTCTTTCGTTCTTGTGGGAATGGTATGTTCGCAAATTTTAAGGTAGCAGATCATGAGAATCAGGGAGGTTGAAGACATTGCTACAACCTCCCTCATCCCTGGGTTTATACTGTGCAGGGGAGGATGCATTAAGCAAAGCAGACTGGAAACATATCCAACAGGCAGGCAATAAAACAGAGATGCCTGGCTGATGTCAATGATCTCTTTGAAAGGATCCTTGGTGAGGAACGATGAGACAAAAAAGTAACCTGACATGCCATGAACATAGTCCCTGTTCTCCTCTGGCCACAGAAAGAAAGAGTGATTCATAGAGCTCTTCCACAATGTTTAGAAACAAAGAACAAAAGGCATACAACCAGATATAAACACTGATGTTAGCTCACTTAAACCACATGCTGTGTAGAACCTCCACACATTGCCCTATCAAAGGCTGGCAGTCGGAGTCTAGTCCATCAAATTCAGGAGCAGGAGCTCTTTCCACAGAGCCTGGAGGTATATATTTGCACAGAATTAAGTTAATCTACTGTCCTTTTAATGATGTAATTAGAACAGGAATACAAGAAGGCTAAGTAGTAGAAAAAGTTTCATAAAACTTTCATGCAGTTTCTGGATATGAACAGACAATTGTTTCTGTGGAAATGTTTCAGAATTGCGTGACACAATGCAGGCTTATGTAACTTTGAAGTATCAAAACTACTTATGAGTAGGTACATCCCATCCTTCAGCTTTTACGGATACGTGGAAATGTGGTTAATGGTACACAATGGGAGTAAAGGCAATCCAGCACAAGAAGAATTCCTCCCCTAGCTTACCATTTTAGAAGCAAATGACAATCTCTAGACAGGTAACTCTGAAGTACAGTTTGCATATCATTTGTCCTCAAAGTGGCAAAGCATCGAGAGACCTTTTCATCTCTAAAGGACAGCAAGCTAGTTTGCAAGCTGGAACTGTGTTTTAAGCGCTGGCTCTTTAGTCTGAAAATACTTTGGCAGACTAGTGTAAAGAAGCAGACAGTGCTAAAAAACTAATGAGGTGATATACTGGAATAATCAGAAAAAGCATTGTGCTACAGAGCCAAAGCGATGGCTACCATTGCAATGTCACAGCAGCCCCAAGCTTTGGCCTTGACACCATTGTGCCAACAGCTACACTGACACATGAAAAAAAGAAAGTCAGTATCTACCTCAAATTGTTTACTGCTTAGGAACAAGAGAAAAACCCTGTCCTACAGCTGAGTAAAATGATACTAATGCAATCCTAAGCAGAGAGTGTAGAAATGAATAAATTTACATCATCAAATCTGCTTCAGTTGAGACAGTAAAAGTGCAGACCTAGATTCAAAATATTGATATGAATATGCATTCCACTAAACTGAGCTATGGAGTTTCAGAAATAAACATTTTTATTTTACACTCCAAGCAATTTTGCATGCATATTTGAGGGGCTTAGGACTGGGGGATAAATGTGTTACCCAATGACAGACTGCTAAATTTCATGAGGAAGTGCCCTCCTGCCGGCTAGCTCACGGCCCGAGCACCGGGCAACCTTCCGTCTGCCTCGAAGGGAGGGAGGGAAGCCGATGGCAGCTCAGGGACGGCAGGCGAAGCTCCGGCTTGCTTTCGCCTTGCCCGCTGCTGGTCAGGGTGCACGAAGGAGGCAAGCAAGAAAAGCGAGGGAACTTCTTCGGGCGGTGGGAGAAGGGTTTATTGCCGAACAGGAAAGCTGCTGAGAAAGCCACGCAAATCCACCGGGCACGGGGTGTTATACCACTGCATACAGGGCGGGGAAAACACATAATAACCAATACATATCAGTCATACCCTGCATACAGGGCGGGGAAAACACATAATAACCAATAAATATCAGTCATACCCCTGCATACAGGGTGGGGAAAACACATAATAACCAATAAATACTGGTTATGGGGTACAACAAGCGCAGGAAGGAGGAGTCCGAGCAAATGGGAGAAGGAGTGGGGGGAGAGGGGTAACAAGGCCAATTAGCTACCGAGAAACACAGAACTTTCTGGAAAAATAGCCAAATATGAAGCATAAGGGGAAGAGGGAGCAGAAGCCAATGGTCAGCATGTTTTCACACAGCTTTTTGGGTGTTCGCTGTACCTTTGATCCCTTGGGCTGTGGAGGCATCCAACCAATGGACCTTTGGGTTTGCTTGGTCCATCTGACCATGGCTCTGGCCATGGCTCACCGCAACAAGGAAGTACATAAAAAACACAGGTCTGTTCCCTTTATGTCCATTGTCCAAAAGGCTGTCCATCCTGACCAGGCCTTCAGCAGAGGACTGTAGATTTCACATTACATTTAATTAAAGTTCCACCATGATCTCTGAGACCTGGAGACAGTTTAACACCAAAAAGTGAGCTAGGTGAATACAACTTCAATACTTTGGTAACCAAGTTGATTTTCTTCCCTTTTTCATTGAAACTTGCTCAGCTGAAGTTACACTCTGCTTTGCTTTTGAAGTTGTAGTTTTGTCCTTTCTATTACAATGATAGAATGTCTTTTGTTTGGACACATGGGGAAAAACACTTTTAAAACTGTTTAGCTGAGATTGATGATAAACTGTCTTTGATTAATTTACTTGTATAAAAGGTCCTCTGACTGACAGAGCTGGAAAAAAATAAATCATCCTTCCATGAATGATAGGTAGAATATTTTCCATTCTTTTTCAAGGGAAAATGAAATTTCTCTTCAATTAATCTCTTTTAAAGCATCAAGGAACTGCCTGTTTTCACTCTGACATTTCCCATCCAATATTACAATGACTGAAGGACAAGGTTCTCCTTCCTTGAATAAAAATCTCAGCAGAGTCAGCACATTTCTTTGAATCACTCAACCCGTGGTGTTAAGTGGTGCCTGCAGCACAGCCCTAGCAATTGTTACCTGCATGGGTATGAACTTCCCACTCCCTAACACTTTGGAGAAACAAGTTGTTGACAGAAGCAAAATCAGTCTGAATGTAAAATATGTCTGTCCAAACTGAAATAAGTTTCTACTGTGCAGACATGGTATCTTCTGCTATAATGCTGGACTTGGCTGGGTCATGTGCACCACTTAACACAGGAGGGAACTAAATCTCAGAATGATTTTATCGAGTTTTATACACTTCTACTGAGATCAAACCTCACTGTCCCAGTGCTATATGTGCACCTGCGTGGCTGTATTTAACAGTAAGCCCTTCAAATTCAGCTTCTTTCTTTTGGATCCCTGTGGTCATGTTTAGTTGACTTGAAAGATTGTAGTCTGGGTCTGTATTGGTCTATTATATTTGAATTGTCTTTCCTTTAGTAGTTGAGGAAAATATCAGCCTTGCCTTTTGCCATCTGAATCTCTGAGAGATTCTGGCCTCACACTGAAAGCCATCTGTTTAATTTAAAGACAGATAAATCAAGCAAAATAATCTCTTCAGCTATATGAAAGCTTTCAACAATTATCAGAAAAATGCAAAGATGACAATCCCAGAGACCAGACAAAGAGTGAGTTCAGATTTTAAGGTGATTCACTGCTGACATCTGGGTTCTAAACCAGGTACACTAAAAAAGCATCCTTAGATAGACCCAGGGAAAGTCCCAGATATTGTATTTAATCTCACTAAATTTCATAATCCAGAGCAGTGTCTAGTTTGTTCTAAGAAGGTTTCAGACCTCTTCAAACTGTAATCAGAAAACAGAATGCAGGTATTTTACTTGTCCCAGATTGTTGTTCCTCTGTACATATGGTTACACGTGTAAAGAGAATGGATTCAGTCTGGCTGTACCTTGCCTCTTTCCCAGTTTAGAGTTGTTATGGAAAGTAGTTTGGTGACTAATTCTGCTTCTTTACAAAGTATAAGTGCTGATCTCTGTTGCTGAGGCACTATTAGGAATGCCCTGGCATTGTCCAGGGCACAAAAATCAAGACAGACTCCAAGCCAATGGAGTGCTTACAAGTTAAAGCTATAAAATAGTCATTTATTTTCAATAAAAGGAAAAGAGTTCATGTCAAAACTTTCTGTGCAAACAATCTTGACAACTTCAGGTTAAAGCAAACACCACAGATAAGGATTCATGGTGCAGTGGGAAGGGGTTCTGAGCACCTGTGGTTCATAATGGCACAGTTAGGAGCTGCAAGGCTAGAGTACCTATTCAGTTGGCCATTAAATAAGAGTAAATCAATAGGCTTTACTGTTATTTTTTCTGATAGGTAGTGCCATTGAAATGATGGAATTAGGGTACTGCAAAGAACATACAGCTTGGCCAAATAACTGCAGCTGTTCTGCACTGGTTTTGGTTTTTTTTTGTTTTTTTTTTTTT
>VXAC01000785.1:0-17843 GCA_013399225.1 Rhipidura dahli | reverse complement strand
TTTTTTTTTTTTTTTTTAATTTGGCAACCAGGCATAGGAAACCCATGCCATTTTAAATTTATGTTGTTATGAATGAAAGGCCTAATATTTGTCAAAACCCACAGTTCCATACCTAGTCATACCTAGTCAAGAGTCTCTATTATGAATGCTACGGCAATTCTCATAATGAACATCCACAACAGTGGCAGTTTACGGCAGTTTTCCTTATAAAAGTCTTCCCCTAAATAGAAAAAGTTATCCTTTTCCCTTTTTGTTTTGATGAACATATTGAACAGAATCAGATTAATCCCATCTCCACTGCAAGTCAGAAGAAATCCACTAAATCTGAGCTGTTATTGGGGTAATGTTCTGTGTCCTATAGTCTGTAGTGAAGGAATTCCTTCTGTGAAGGAATTAGACTGTAACACAATGTTCTTTAGAGGAATCAGCCTACATAAGTTGGCCTTTATTAGGAATGGTTGTTGCCATGCTCTGTGTATAGAATTGATACTGGGTTCTATGAGACACAGTATGAACACCAGATGTAGTTTACGTTCCCAGACAGAAGCTTTGTGTATTCTGACAGAATTATAAGAACAGCATTCTAGCCTCATTTCTAAATGACAGCTAAATCACACACACACACACACACACGCACACACACACACACACACACACAAACCCTACTATAGTATATGTATGCAGTAATACGATGCCAGGCACTGAAGATATTTTCCACTGAAATGATTTAAAAGGAGCTTTGCAGGTCAACTGGATAGGGCCTCACAATTTCTTGAATTAAATTACAAGAAAAGCAAAGGAAACAAAATTTAGATATATACTGCATCACTCTTACATTAAGTTCTGTCTTGCAGGAAAAATGTTGTTGTGATAGTACAAAATACTTGATGGATAGATAATACTGACAGAAACCGTAATTTTTCCATTGCATGTACCTAGTACTCAGCACAGTCATCTTTAAATTCTGTATCCCACAGGAATAGGTGGAATACATAATGTTACAAACATGGAACAACCTTGCATTGCATTACTCATTTCTGAGGTTTAGATAAATTTTGAGTAAAAATTTGCACATGTTTAAGTAGATACAGATACATGTCTTTAGACTAAAAATCAGAAGGATGCCTACCATCTTTAGGGCTGAGGCAAGAGCAAGGGTGTGTTACAACATATTGAGAAAGCATATGAATACCATAAAGAAAATATAAATTCTATATAAGTGCTGCAGGAAAGTATACATGAGTTGCTGAGACATCTGCACTTCTCATCCACTTCTAGTTACTTTTACTTCTATCTTACTATGCAATTCTCTTCAGCCTACTTTGATTATTTTGAATTTTTGAGCTTCAAAAAGCAGCAATCCTAAACCAAAATTTGTCATGTAATCAAAGACACAGCACTCAGCAGAAAGGAATTCTCAAACTGCTACTGGTGACTGCATGTATTGTCTAGAGCCTGAAACCACCCCAGTAAAAATTTAATGTCTAACACGCAGCTCTAAACAGAGGAGTGCCGCTTGGGACTCCCTGGGATAGCTTGTTGATAAGGCAGAAATCCAGGCAACTCCTCTTCCGAGTGTCCCAAACGGCCCTCCTGCAGGACACAACTGCGTGCCTGCCTGACTTCAGCACGGAGGTTTAATCGCCGTCCTGCCCCTGATAGCCTGCCTCAGGGCTAGCAGGTGTGATGCAAACCCAAGCACTGCCGGCAGCAGCAGGCCACCGAGAAAGGGAGGGAGAAGCCAACAAGTTTGGTAGAAACAGGATTTATTCAAAGGAAAGGTATGAGGGGTACTCCGGCCAGTGACCGGCTGTCAGTGAATTTTATACAACTTCAGAGAAGGGGAGGGAATAATGGTAACAACCAATGGGGTGACAATTAAAGATTATTGATACAACAAACTTCCAATAGGGGCAAAGAAACTGGGAGGGGTTTACAAGAACACCAATGAACACTGAAAACAGTAAGAACTTTCTAGATAAAGAGGTATGGTTTCTTTGGTCTCCCCTCCTTAATCACGCCCCCAGGGTGGACTAAAACACGCCCACTGAATGGTTTAAAGTCCGTCTTCCTCCTCCTGGGCACTAGCAGGTCCATCGTTGCTAAGCCATTGTATGGCTAAGGCTTGAACGACAGGGGGAGTCTGATTCCTGTGGGGCGGGGTTACCACCACAGAGGAGGAATTTCTGGGCAAAATCATAAAAATAGGCATGGAAAAATGAGGATGAATATAAGAAAGCTTAAAAAGTATTACGAGGATAAAATTCTGTATCTGTCCCAAAACAAACAACACATCCTCTTTATGTTGTATTTCTGAGAGCCTTGAGTGGCACTACTCTATCTGTGCACATGTCAGCCCTATTGAAGCTTAGTATTGTTTAATCAACTGTGGTTCACAGCAACAGGGGCTGTCCTTCATCTACGTAACAGCATTTTACTTTGTGAAAGGGAAAGTAATTGCACATTGCTTTCCCACAGGGAGTTTGTAAATTGGTTCCGGTTACCCCCACCTTCTGTAACCTGTTTTGTTACCATATGCAAGACAAACTCATGAGATTTATTTTCATTCAGGATGGATGCCATTCATTCTCTGTCCTTCCTTCCTTCCTTCCTTCCTTTTCTTCCTTCTGTGCTTCCTTCTGTTTTTTGGTCCCAGAAGCAAGAAGACATTTCTGGGGAAGAAATGCAGAAAAAATCACTCCTGTTCAGATTGTCTTTCTTGCACAATGAGGGAATAGAAAATGCATAGAACTTGACAGTGACAGAACAGCTCACAATTTGCCAATATTGGGAAGAGCAAGCCTGACAATTAAGAGTTGTTTTTGCTACCAAATGCTTCCCACTGTGGTTTGAGCGTCCTGTTGAGCTAAGCCTGCAGCACAGTCTGTCTGATTGTGTTTTAGCATGGCGTGTGTCTACTCTTCATAAATAATTTCATCCTGTATATGTATTACTGTTATTCACCTGCAGATCTTTTTCATGTCTACTATTGATGGTGAAAATGGGAAAGCCGAAAACGGCTGCTAGCACATGGAGATTGAAGAAAGATAAAATAAAAAAGCAAAAATTTCAAATTTATTTTACAAACCCATAGTTTGATCTGTTTTTCTGAGACTGACATGGGAACAAAGCATCAGTACAAAAAATTTCAAGTATTTCTTCTAGGTTTCACTTCAAGGAAAGGTGCCTTAATCAATGGATGTTTGTGTTAATATTACAGCACAGTTCTACACAAAACTGTTCACTTAATTCCACGTAGCCAATCTTTCCTCTGAGCTCACCATAGACATCAGACTTCCTTCACATATATGAAGAAAAAAAGAACATATTAATCGCTTCCAATTGCAGTCATCTTAGAATTTAACAGTCCTTCAAGATAAAATTATCTAGAGGCTTTCTCAATAGTCAAAGGAGAGAAATCATTTCCTGACGGTCTATTGCTGGTTTTAAATAACCCACTTTGACATAGTTTCTACAATTTGTTTTCCAATGTCAAAGGTTGCTTCTGTCACTCTTTCCAGTACGACATTTGACTCTTTTCGGGAGCTTAACTAAGGGCAACGAACTAGATTTTTTGTATAGTTTTGATTTTTCTTTTATCATATCCTTATGACACCAATACTGAGAACTTATGTTTGTATTAAAGAACTTACCAAAGATTCTCTTTTAATTTCTCTTGTTCTTCTATCAGGTATTACTGTTGTCCTATTTGTTTTCTGCTATCAACTACATTGTCCAAATTGAAATACTGTGTTACCCGTGGCAGATTATTCTGGAAAGAAAAGTATTTTATGTAAGTTTACCTTTTTTTGTTGCTACCTACTCTTCAGTGTCAGGAACAGTAGACACCAGTTTAAAAATAGATTGGTGATTCATTTTAAGTACAACAGAAAATGAGGCTACCAGACATTTTATTTCATTACCCTTATCTTGGATCCCACCAATCTGGATGAGTCACTATTTCCTTTAACTCCTCTCTTACCCTTTTATAATTCAAGTAGAAGCATCAGGATGGGATATGAGAAACTATATGACAAAACATCTTCTATGGACTGCTCATTTAAATAA
This sequence comes from Rhipidura dahli, assembly GCA_013399225.1. Taxonomy (NCBI): domain Eukaryota; kingdom Metazoa; phylum Chordata; class Aves; order Passeriformes; family Rhipiduridae; genus Rhipidura; species Rhipidura dahli. The sequence goes on along the minus strand of VXAC01000785.1, from coordinate 13,775 downwards.
TTTTTCTTAAATTAGCATTTTTAAGTCACATAACTTATGTTTTACGTCTAAGGATATATGAAGGGCCAAAAATTCACTTTTTATCCCCTCTCAGTTCTTAAATGCAGAAAGCAAAGAAAGCTCTTTATGAAGCTCTCAGTTCTGGTTCTGACCCTCCATAACTTTAAAAATGTAACTTCAAAAGACATATTTAGGCAACCAAATTCTTAAATATGTGTTCCACTAATGAAAATCTAACCTTAAAGTTAACCATATATTTATACAAATTTGTGAATTAGGTTGGACATGAGAATTTCATGGAACAGATTTTTTATTGTTTAACTTAATAGAATTTTATTCTCTTGCATCTATTACCTCTTTCTTAGTAATTCTTACACTAAAGACCATAAGTGAATTGTGATTTATTCCACTGTGTTTGGTCTGCATCTTTACTGTTAATCTTCTATTGCATGTAACTAAAAAAGCCATTTATTTCTGCCAAATCTCATAGTTTTCTCCTCTATATAAATTAAATCAATAAAACATGTATTTCCTTCCCCATACAACTTCTTTTGTTTGATATATCTTTAGATTATCACAGCAATAACATTTCTTAAGATGCAAACATTTTGGCACATAGATCAGTGCTTTGATAGAAAATTTCAACATGTCATTCACACTGTTTCATGTGTTTGCAAATTCCCTACAATTCTAAAACTGAAATGTGATCCAAACTTCATCACAATCAGTGATGTGAGTGGTATAGAGGTTTTTGGTACATATTAATAGAATGGTCTTTGACATGGGGTTTAAAAGATAATATTCACCCAAATTTTTCCTTCCTGTTCTTCTCCCTCCATCTTTCCAATCCTTTTTTTTTTTTTTCTTCAATGGCTCTAAAATGAATGCTTAGTAGACATAATCAAAAGAGGCAGGAAAATACATAGTTTCCCCCAGGTACTGCAAATTGCACAACAATGGCATTGGGAAAGGAGGTGGGAGAGAGAGAGAGAGAGAGCACCAGGGAAAGATGTGACTTTGTACTTTAGATGCTTTTACAGAGAAGCAGAAAAAAGTTGTCATGATGTTAATATATTTTTCTATTTAGAAAAGGAAGACAACTACATATTTGTTTTCCACTGAGCAAATTCCACAATTAAGAGGAACTAAAAGATACTTGCAGCAACTAGGGCAAACATAATAATCAAACCAAATCAAATCCAATAATAAGACCAGGATTTAGTTCTCTCCCTGTCTTGCATACCTATACACATGAAGTAACGCTTTTACTGACCTTTTGTTTCCTCATGCATGAACAAGGCAGCAAATCCCTCAGAAAACACAATATGTAGTATTTAAAAACAGCATACCTGCAATTAGCCTAATACGTAAGTCAAGATTTATACTGGGTTTAGGGATGTCTGGCAATACAGGACTTTTGTATGCTACTGCTCCTGTGGCCACTGTCCATTCTGCTGATTTGGACAAGAAACTTAGATTTTCAGCATACCAAACTGATGTACTAAGATAGACCTGACTTACAGAGGTGCTTTGAGGCTTTATTAATTGTCTGTGAATTGATCCCAGCATGAAAAATGTTTTCTCTGCAAGTCAGTGCTTTTCTACTTGCATCTGTCTTGCTTTCTGGTTTCCTGGTGAGGTCTTTTGGTCACAGTAACCCATTCCTCTGGGCTTTTCTTACACACAAACTATGTCTCTTCTTGCTTAATACATCCAGAAGTACGATTAATAAATTCAGATTACTTCTAGTACATCACCAAACTGGGAATAGCTTACTGGACAAAAAAAATACAGATGCTTAATAATACAGATTGAATACTAGCACTTTATCACTCTTAAAATTAGAAGAAAAATAAAAATGAAATAAGAGTCTTTTTTGTAGAGCTCCTAAGTGCTTCCTGAGAAGAGCTGTTTCTTGTTATCAAGCACTGGATTAATACAAAAATATGTCATCTTTAAGAATTAGAATTCATAACTACATATAAACTAGTATAAACTCAACTCTTAGTTGAGCTAAGAATTCATCAAAAACATGCAACATTATGAGAAATAACTCAAACTAACGTCACTTGATTTACAATACATTTTTCAATTATGACTGCTCATTCTGTCAAAACAAGCATACAATTCTGCGTCGCTCAGCCCTGCCTCGGGAAAGCTCGGTGTTTCCTCGGGGCTGGTAACGGCGATTTCCCCATCAGAGGGCCGGAGTCATCCGGTCACACAGTCTGGTCATGGAATCCCTCGCGCGGAAGACCACTAGCCTAGAGGAGGCCCCCCAGACCCCTCATGCTAGAGAACAGATATCGCAAAAACGCCGCCCCAAATTAGGAAAGCCTGCCGGCAGTAGGTGCAGATGTCAATCCACTGAGCTCTTGACGGCCGAAGACACAAAAGAAAGAGGGTTGAGAAGGGTTTATTGCTCCAAGAGAACTCCAGAAGAACTCCGACAATTTTACACTTTACACAGATAAGGCACAGAAAACAGGGTGTGGAAAACACAAGTAGCCAATGAAACATGCCTCAAAAGGAGGAACAGGGTATCAGCAGCCAATTATTTCTTAGCAATAGGGCAGGATTTCATAACTGTCCAATAAACAGTCAAGTAACTCAGAACTTTCTGGAAAGGGGGGTTGGGTTTTTGCCTTTCTCCTCCCCAGGAAATGCCCTTTGGGTGTTCTCATATCTGCAGCTCCTCCTCTTGGGCGTCTTTGGACCCCGTGTCACTCAGCCATTGAATGGCAAGTGCCTGAGTGACAGGCAGGGTCCAGGCCTCCCTGAGGGAAGGCACTACCACTCAATTCGATATATGCCAGGAATATTTCAAGTAATTTTGATCAAGATCTTCCCAATTTTCAGATATGTACCAGGCATCCTAGAAGAGAACTCTCCATTAACAAATTCATCCAGAACTCCAAACCCTACCCAGTTCTTCTGCGCTTTGTTCCTACTGATGAAAGAGGTAAATAAACAATCTAATTATTTTCCATTGCTGGACACATAACAGGAATTTAAGTTAGAACTTTCAGTCCTCAAAACAGGAAAGATAAATCCCCCAAAAAAGGCTTTAAGAATGAGAGAATCAGCAGGTGAACTGGAAGACTTGAGGAGAGCCAGAAAGCCCAATAAAAAACTGAAACAGGTGTCAAGTAATTTTTTTTGTTGATGCCATTAGCTCCAAGATGAGTCATTAGCTCCAAGAGAGACCATAGTACAACTTATCAGCAATTTGTTTTTTCTGACTATCAGTGACCAGGATCTTTCTTGTACATTCCCCTCTTTCATATACACCAAATAAAAATGCTACCTTTTACCTTTTCATCACAACCTTTCTGTATATACCTGTGCTATATCATGCCATCTAATTTTGGCCTCACTTGCTCATTTTGCTAAATGTATGACTAAGCAAAAGCTGTAGCAATCAAATCCCTAAGGTCAGGAAATGCAGAAAAGAAACAAACATTACCATGAACACAGGCAATACAACAATTACATAAACTTCACAATCAGTTATTTAGATGTTTGTTTATACAGTTTTTCTGCAAATATTTTGACTATCAGTTTGAATTATATAAACACAAGTATCTGTGCTTAAAAACCAAATCAGTTGATAACCAAGACTGGACAACCATAAAGATAATGGTCTCCGTGACATAATTAGAGAAGCACCTTCAAAATTTTGTGCTATCACAAATTTTTTTTTCTTTTTTTTTTTTTTTTTTTTTTTGACCTTTGGAGATCAATTAATGTGTCGGAACAAAAGACCTAGTAAGAAATTCTGAAATGCTGTTGTTAACTTCTAGACATGATAAAGACTGATCTTTTACTCTAGTTTTCAATATTTTGTATTTTGGTTTGTGGTCCAGGACATCACAGAAACGTAACAGTCTGTGTTCATTTCAGGGAGAAGAAATCTTTAATGTTTACAAGCTGATACCTCATCAACTAAATATTGCCAACTAAATACCTAATTCCAGTAGAAGAAACAATAAATGTAAATATTTTTATTAATCTCTGTTGAAAGCTATCATTATCCTATTTTTAATTGTATATTTATAAATGGAAGGAGTGGCAAAGTAAATTATTTCTAAAAGATCTAATTTTTTCTAAAAGAAAAATCATTCTCTAAAAGAAACTCAATTTTTTTTTTAAGAAGTCATGCTGCTTAATTCTTGTCATTTCTTCATTTTCTCTTGCAGTGATTTTAAATCTCTTAATCCAGACTGCCCAGTGTATCTGTCTTACTGAGTTATGATTCCTTGATCCAGCTACTAAACATTTTATAAAATAAATATGCAGAAAATACTTGAAATTCAAGATCTTTTATATAATGGCTTTTTTTTAAAAAAATACTATGTATATTTTAATACTTTTGGACATAACAAGATTCTGTTATGTGATTCCATGAGAATCATCTGAATTAATTATTCTGTCTTGCTGAAGACTGACTTGAGAACAGCCTCCTATTTTTGATCCGCTCCTTTAAGACTTTCTAAAAGTGTTGTGACACCATTTTATCTCAGATTTTCTACATCATGTAATCAAAGATTTTGTAAAAAGAAGAACATTAAAATGTTAGATTTTATTACTTTTCCAGCTATTCTGTTTCAGCTCTCGCAATTCATCTTTCTCTATTCAGTCAATAAAGACAAAACATTATTTTTTGCACACCGGGCTGTATTTTGTATTCAGATCAATAATCACTGATGCAGATTTCTCTTTAGATTTTTCTTTTTCATCATATATATTTGCCATTGTTCCTAATTTTTGGTGAGTATCCAAATAAATGATGGAATGGTCAAAAGAGTTTTATAACAGAAATATCAAAGAATATCACAGAAATACAGAACTTGGCATCAAGCTGGATTAAGCAAATCCCAATGAAAATATTCACATTTGTAATATTAATTTTAGATTCAGTATTTTTTTTGGGTATTATCTTCATGTATATATGATGATTTTCAATAAATCAACATAATTTACTCAAGGAAAATGTAGGGAATTGAAATTGCAGAAATCAAGCAGATCTGAAGTAAGACTTGGCAAATATACAAATATTCCTGACTAGGTTTACTTCATTCATCCCATGTTCAGGTAAAGCACTCAGTGATTTAACCAGCAGTTTTATTGTAACAACTTTTGTATTTTCATGTTGGAAGCTATCCTCTGACTTCTTAAAGTTTCTGCATACATTGATCTGCTGTAAATTCTACAATATTAAACATATCAGAGTATGGAATGATTATAGTTAAGATATATAGAATCTGGTCTAATACAGGAATATTAAAAATAAAAGAAATAATTATTAATAAATTTACATGCCATAGTGCTAATTGTAAAAGCTGAAGTGCAGTTATGTTCGACATTTATGGCAGAGGCTTTAATTATTTTTAATTAAGTTTAGTACCTGCTTTATGTCATTGGGATTTGGACTGGTCTTTATGCATAAACAGACAGATACGTTCACAATCATACACAGAATTACAGAATCACAGATCAGCTAGTTTGGAAAAGACCTCTGAGATCATCGAGCCCAACCTATGACCTAATGTTGGTGCTGAGAAACTTTTAGCTATGAAAAATCTCAGCTTTCCAGCACTTGTGAGAACCTTTTCTTTCTCACAGATGCTAGCCTAAACAATATCACTGTTTTTTAAAAACTCCTTGCACCTGCAAACTGTTTTTCTCAGATAGAAGCTTTTCTGTTAGGTAAACACCTTTCTGCTACGTGCTAGACTGTCAGCTCAGCCCCTTGGGATGGGTTTAGCCTGCAGAGCCAATGAAGTTAAGACACCTAACATGTTCACAATCTGTGTTATAAAAGTCTTCTGAAAAATCAGTAAAGTTATGGATCTTCCGTCACCTTTCATACTGGAGTCAGAGTATTCTTTCTACGTGTCCGTTCTACGAACAGCGACAACCTAACACCACCTTGTCAACTACACTGCGGCACTGAATGCCACAATCCAGTCCTTTCTTAGAAACCTCCAAGGTTGGTGACTCCACCACAGGCAGCCTATTCCAATGCACAATCACCCTTTCTGTGAAGAACTTGTTCCTTATGTCCAGCCTAAACCTTCCCTGGCACTGCTAAAGACCCCTTCCTCTTGTCCTATTGCTGGTTTCCTGAGAGAAGAAATTGATCCTTACCTGGCTACAACCTCCTGTCAAGCAGTTATAGAGAGTGCTAAGGTCTCCCCTGAGACTGCTTTTCTCCAGAATAAACATCCCACCTCCCTCAGCCTCTCCTTATAAGACTTGTGTTCCACACCCTTCAACAGCTCCACTGCACTTCTCTGGATTCAACCCAGCATCTCAATGTCCTTCCCAAACTGAGAGGCCCCAGAACAGGACATAGAATTTAATGCATAGCCTCACCAGTGCCCAGCACAGGGCAAGAATCACTTCCCTGGCCCTGCTGGCCACACTATGGCTGATAGGCCAGGATGCCACCGGCCTTCTTGGTCATGGGGGCACACTGTCCAGCCTGCTGTCCCTGGCTCGTGATCAGCCTGCTGCCAAAGCAGAACCCCCAGGTCCCTTTCTGCCTGGCCTCTATCCAGCCACTCTACCCCCAGCCTGTAGCACTGCAAGGGTTGTTGTGGCCAAAGCGCAGAACCCAGTACTTTGTCTGTATATTTACATTCTAATACAGTTGTTTATAGCAATAATATATTAACAGACTTCATCATGAAACAACTCTGGAGGAAACTGATAAATACATTACTATTATATAACTAAAACCCTACACTATAAAAATACATTTTTCTAGATGTGAACTAGATTTAGAAGTTTTGAATGTTTAATACCATTATTGTCTACAAATAGGTAAAATGGGATTACCATAATTTTAAAACATTTTATATCTCTAAATATATGTAAGANGCTCTGCCTTCTGATTAGCAGGGAGACAGAGTGGGAGCTGGGCATCGGCCTCTCCTTATTTAAGGATTTTTTTTTTCAAATTAACATCATTTTGGCTCAGCTCTAACCGAGCTGCTCCAGTCTGCCAGCCGGCAGACTTGGAGTTCTGATTGCCACGCCACCCGGGTTTTGTTTCCTTTTTCCCAATTTTCGGTTTGGGGATTCCGGATTTATCACGGGATTGAATTGCAAATAAAATCCATCTTTTTGCAAATTTCAGTCCTGTGAATTGTCATTTTTCTGACATAAGAGTATAGCATCCTAGATGTCAGTACAAACTGTTAAGATTTGTGAATAAGCGGGTTATGGACTGAAACTAGTATGCTGCCATGATACTCAAATGGATTGGTCTATTTACATCACTTAAAAAGTAAAAAAATGGACTAAAATATTTTTAAAGACCTAAGCCTACCAGAATTAAAAGAGCCATACATTTGATAGATGAGAAACTGACATTTCTGTCATTGTTTCTGGTCTGAATAATATGTCCATTTGGTGGTGTTGGGAACAGCGGATAAAGAAAATTAAGGATATGAAACCAAGAGGACACAAACTACCAGCTTATTTTGAAAGATTGTTTTCTGCAAGGGACAGTTTTTCTCTGCAAAACACATACTTGTAGAAACTGTTCATAAGAAAACAACTGGGAATCTTAGAAGACTTGCCTTGACACACACAGTTTGTACTTTTAACCCAATCATACTAAAAGAAGCAATGAAAATAAAATTATTTTTATTAATATTATTTGAAAACTATCACTAATTGTTCCTATTGCTTATTGTATATTCAGAAATGGAAATACAGTAGTATTCTTTGTAAAGGTGAATGGAAAAGGCAATGCCCTAGCAATTTAGAATTAACAGAAATCCAGAAGTAAAATATTTTTCATTCAAGAAGTGTAAATTCAGGTTAATTCTGAGATTCTGATATCTACTATATACAGAAATTCCTGAAACATCAAGGAAAATTGATTATTAGTGTTTTTTTTTTCCTTTCCTGCTGCTATTTCAGGGTTTGTTTGTTTGTTCCAAACTGTTACTTTTTTTCACTTTTATCTACTTATCTGTCTGTCCCTATTGATGGAAATAAATTGGTTAAAACTAAGGGGGTGGTAACTCATTTTGGAGTGTCTGCTGCCTTAATTTGTTTTAAACCAAACTAGAAAGATCATCAGGTCTTAATGCCACATGGTTTTACAAGTCTGCCTGTGTGCAGACCAGGACAGAACAAATAATCTGGGAATAAGTTACATAGGCCTTCAATTTGTTTCTCAGAAATCACAACTTCAGCAATATCATCATGCATATCGGCGCTGCAAGTCAGAGGACTGGAAGATAAGCCAGATAATAATTATTTACACAATGAATGAGCATTTTTGTAAAATTATTTTTCTTTTTCTATGCTGGTCTGTAAAGTAAAGAGGGAAGACAGCATCACAGATGAAATTTTGCAACTATGCAGCAACCATCTGAAAGGACACTATTTCAACTATGGCTGTTACAAAACTTTTCCACCCTTTAAATCTCTGTACCAGGCAAAAGTATGGTTTCTAAATTAATGTATGTTCTGAACAAATAAAATGACAAAATGTGCGTTTCACATATAATTTCTGTCAGCTCAGTGCAAATTGAAATGGATACCTAGATTAAGGTATTGATCTTAAAACTGGGATTCTGGATGTTTCTAAATGAATAGGGAGAAGTTACTGCATTTTCCCCTATTTGCGACTATGCCCCATTGCTATTATATGAGTAAATCACCAGCAGTGCAATAGGGAAATCTTGATGCAGGCACCACCTGCCTTCTCCTTTGGATCTTCCAGTTTTTCAGCTGACAACTATTCCATCCTGTTATTACCATCTGGGAAGAATCAAGTATGAAAAACATGAGAAAACACAAAATTATTCCAGCTTGGAGAAAACCTAACAATACAGTACAGGTATTCTTTATTGCCACAGTATCTATAAAATTCTCTTTCTGAAGAAACTCCTGATTGTCAATATCAGTCTTTACTACTGACATGTATATATGAATTCAGTTTTCTTTATGTTGGAACAAACTCCTTCCTTGAATTTGTGGCAGAAGTAAAGACCACCTCGCCTTACTTTGTGTCAATTGTATATATATTGTATAAATATCATCTTATTGTCACTACTGATAGTCGACTTTGCAAAAGACTTCATTTTCTTGCACTTATGGAATCTGCTCCTGCCAGCTTCACTTTTTTACTTCAGAATGTCAGTGGATTGGTTGAAGGTTTAAACACAGCCTCCTGAGATATTTCCATTTTGTCTTCCTATTTTGCTGTATCACTTTCTTTGGGCATCAGTTCTGTGTTGGACAGATCTCTCTGTGATCTCAACTTACCAGATTCTTAATCAGAAAAAACAAGAAAGGCCTTTAGGCTGTATCTGCTGGACAGCAGGGAAATGAAAAGTATGGTAAAGACTAGAACTTCATGAGAATGCATCCCCATGCTTTTTCTCTGTTCAAGCATCTGCTAAAACTACTGGTTCCTAGTTTGCAGCTGTTGTATGTTTTTGTGCTGAGAACAGGATGCAGGCAGTCTAATGTGGGACAGCTGTGATGGGAGCATCTTTCAGATTCCTTTAATAGATAACAGAAAGTAAAATGTTGTCTGGAATGAGATCTACCTGATTAATTTTAGACACTTGCATTACCATGACATGAACTATGTTCAAAAATATCCAACTGACCATAAATGGAACACACATAATTTGATGTAAACACATATGCTGCAAACGTAAGATGAATTTCACGAGATAATTCACTAAACAGGATCTGATCTGTTCCTGTCCGCTACAGGTTTTATAAATGAAATCTAGCACACAACTCCAGATTTTACGATATATTTTCTAATTTTCTCCTGGAAACAAGGGATGATCAATATTCTTATTACAATTGAAATTCTACACTGAAAATATTGTTGATCACTTTTTTTCTGCACCTCTTTCTTCTTTCATCTACAAAGACAACTTCTATACTCTGATTTTAAAAAGCTTTTTCTAACATGGTTTACAGATGAGTAACTATACAAAAATGCAAGTCACCTATTTAGCTCATTCCCTATTTCAGCTGTCCAAACGTCTTGTTCTAATTTTAAAATTGTAATTTTGTACGCAATTTTCCCATCCTTTTAATTGGGACCTTAACCACTACCTGTAATTAGGTGGTTTATTTTAGACTTATAATTCTCAGCTATCTCATTAAATCTGATGAAACAACTCCAATGTCTGAGTCATCATTTAGTTTTCCTATGCAATTCACAGACCTTATTCTCAGATCAAAGGCCAAATTGTTAAATTTGACCCTAAACAAAGATTCAGGACTGACCTTCTTATCAGTAGGTTTTGTCCTTTGATGTGAAGCTTCTTAATCCCAAAATACATGTCTTAGGTTACAATGTAAGGTAACCAAAAATATGTATTCTTTCATCCAGCTCTATCACCATCTTCATAAACTGTTAAATTAGGTGGGGCAGTGTGCCCTATCTCCTTCATGATTCATCCCTGATAACTCCTTCTGGAGCCTATCTTCTGCTAATGGGCCATCCAGCCTCACTGCATGACTCATAAATTACATCACCCCTTTGTGAGATGCTCCACTCAGGGGGAGGAACCAAGCATTCCTACCTGGATATAATCTGAGGTTTGGAATACCAAAGACAGCCTCTCCTACTGGATTCCCAGAGGACAAGAGCTACTTAAACACTACTGGACCTTCAGAGGAGGACCAGACCTTCTACAGGATCACTGCTTCAACAGAACCACATCTATCACTTCAGGAGGACTATAGCCACCATTTAATCAGACTGCTACTGTCACCCTGACCGACAGGGTGTCAGGTTGTATCCTGACTCTGTCAGTTTAAGCTACTGTTTTCTGCCTTTAATTTTCCTATTAAATTGTCCCACTGGAGTCTCCCACTGGTTTGTTTTCAAACTAGTACAATGTAGAATACAGTTCTCATCTTACACAAAGGAAGTCCCACATTGTACGCACAACATCATACATACACAGAGATCTTCTTAGAAAGTACAGCCCCTTGCCTGTATTTCTGAGTCAAGGTATTGTTTCTATTTTAGGTTACAAGGCTTTGTTCAGAAAGCCAAGCTGAGAGGGACTTTGTTGCATGGTGAAGTTCTTATAGTTTAACCCAACCTCTAATTTTTAACACACATTCTCCTGCACTAATACATGTGCAGCTCTGAACCGAGATTACCTACTCTACTCCACAATGTTTTGAGGAACTGTCTTTTTCCCACAGCTATATAAGTATCAATTGAAACTCGTAAGTCAACCTTGCTTTATTCATATTCAGTTCTTCTTAAGGCGACATATAGATAGGATTAAATAATTCTGTCAAAGAAAGATGTTGGTGTTTGATGGCTTTTGATATTGTCCATACCAAGACAATAACAAAATGGCATCATATTACCTATTCTTACCTCTTTAGCAGCTGTTTCAATAAAATCATATTTGTGCTGTCAAGTATCAACAAGAATTGCTGGTACCGAGTGAATTTGGTGATAATAAACTATTTTCAAGGACGGTTTTGAAAAGAATGTTAACAGTAAAAGCAGCAGAAACTCAGAATGTAAAAACTTTTCAATGTATGAAACTAATAAAGATTAAAGAAAAGTATAAGAAAGAAGCATGTCAGACCACAGGTATTAACTAGGCAAAGATCAGTAATCCAGTAATCCAGTTACGCAATAAACACTTTCCCAAGCCACATATCCCATTCTCAGAATGCTTGCAAAACTCCCAAAACATCACTTTTTTCAAGGATGAAAAGGCAACTTCTAACACATCCTGTTCTCAACACTAACAATAGTGGAGGAAGAACGACACCTTAAGCACAATGCCTAAAGCAGGATGGCAAGAATGTTAGTAAATTAACTTCCAGACCCACTTTCTCTTCCCAATACTCTTCTCAGCACAATCTCCAGTTACAGAGAGTACTTCTAATCTCATTTACTCCAGGCTGACAGTAGTGTAAATACAATCCAAGTGCCTTTGCCTTTTGTAGCATTCCTGTAGCCTTCCAACAGTGTTGGTGAAGATGGATAAGAATAAGGCTGCTCTCTTTATTTTTGAATTGAATGTGAAGACCGCTGAGAATAAATGTGCTGTGTCTTCTACTCAAAGTAATTTATAAAGGTGTTACAGGTGACATTATAAAATCTATCAATAGAATTATTTTAGCAATGCTGACTAAATTTGCTCTCAATTGCATAAAACATTTATGAATTAAAAGCAGCAGCAAGGCTGTGAGAACTACATCTATTATCTTGTTATAGATTTTCCCTCAGTACGACAGTACTGTCTGTGCTGTTTTGTCTCTAAAGAGAATTTTTTTCTTTAAACTGAAGTTTACTTCTGTTCCACTGAAAACTAAACTTGGGAGGTACTGGAAGGGAACAGTCTTCCAAGTATCCCAAACTTGGAAAATAAATGTTCCTTTCATCTTGATATATCAGACCACAGATGCTTTCTCCAAGGATATTTCTGCCCTCAGCCTCAAAAAGGACCCACAGATACACCTGCATTTTCCTGCTTTATTTCCAGAACTGTTAGCAAACTACCGATACACCCCATGTTTCACCGTTTCTCTACTGATGGCAAATCTTATTCCTCATGGAAGCTCATTCTTTACTTTTATTGGTCATTCATAGACTACAGAATAAACATAGATGCATAAGTTTTTCATCCTAAACTGAAACTCCCTGTTATGTCAGAAAAATAGCAAGGCACAGTAGACACCTTGTATTGTAAGCATGTTTAGTAGTTATAATTTATTAACTATCACATTGCCTCTTTCACTCTTGGTCAGTCACAAAACATTTCCCTTACATATTATCACAATTCCTCTTTCTTCTCCCATTGCATTATTCTCTTATCTGCACTGTTCTTTTCCCTGATTTTAATTTATTACTTTTTGTTCGTCTGTAGGTCTTTCATCACATTTATTTCCAAGAGGTCCCAAGACTATTAATTTGCTCTGTTCTGTCCACTGAAATGTAATCAGTGATGCAAGTCATGCTAACATTTTACATGCCATCAGAGAAATCTTGATGCAAGATGCAACTTAATGAGTCTTGATATTCTTTCCCAGTAAGGGGAAAGAATAGGCTATCCTTCAGGCTGAGCCACAAGGAAAATGTGTTTACTAGTTAATCCTGACTTCGGCTTGGAAAGTTTGGAGCCTGTCAGCTAGAAACTTTCTGTCTGCTAACGTACACTTTGATTCTGAAAAACACTGGCAACTAAACAAACACATTACACTACCTCAATCAGGCCTTGCTACTGGAAAGGTGACATCATTGAACTGTACTATTTTGAAGGTACTTACAACCTCAGTTTAAAGGTGATGCTTCCTATATTGCATTTTTAAATTTATTGCTTACTCTCCCTTGAATGACACTGCTTCACATGTACACAGCATTTCTTCTATCTTCAGGACTACACAATGCATCTATCTCAAAATCCTGAGGGTTTTCAGAGTTTCAACTTTGAAAAGTTCAAGCCTGAAAGCCATATTGCACTGGTTGTAGCAGAGCAAAGTTATTTTCTTCTTTTCAGGAAAACCCATATGAAGTATATTTCACTTCAGGGTAATGTATCCAGTGGAAAAGTGATTCAATGGGACACTCCCTGACCTTTTGTGCTATTTCTCAAAGGCTGGGATGGTATTCCAGGGAGCTGCCATTTATAGAAAGGATGAACCTGGGGACTACTGAGCTACTGAAGGGAGGTTATTTAGGACAGCCAGCATGGCTGCGCCAAGGGCAAGTTCTTCTTGACAAACCAAGTGGCGTTTCTGTGATG